>OMLP01006657.1:2942-25748 GCA_900302685.1 Spondyliosoma cantharus | reverse complement strand
AAATATTTCATTTATGAGACATGGCATGTTGTGAAATTACTGATGAGGGCTTAGCACCTGCAGCTCAGGACGACTCTTTTCTTATAATTAAGGACGAAAACTGTCATAACAACCCTGTTTCTCGACACAGGTCTGCATGAATTCCCAGCCGATCTGCCGCTATTGTCCCTTTTGTTTGTTTATTCGTTATGTTCTCTCCATCTTAATTGGACGGAAGAATTATAGCCGGGGATGACTCTGTAGCTGTCAAATGACTTCCAGCTGCCCGTTTAACTATAATTAAGGCTTTGAATAGGATCTGGGAAATGTCCCGTGCTAATGAGGCAGGTTAATTGTCCCGGGGAGAATTGGTTAAAAAACCTGATGGGAAAACTATATTCTTTAGAGGGAAAAAAAAAAAAAAAAGATGAAAAAGAAGCTATTACTCAATACTGAATCACTCAATACACTGCCGACTATGTATGTGTAATAGTTCTGCGGGGGACTTTAGGGACACAAAGGCTGAGTTTTTTTGGCACGAGCTCCTGAAAAGGTTTGCTGTAGATGTGGCAATGTGGGAATTTAGGAGTCATTATGTAATTGCCATGTCTTGGAGAAGCAAGGGCGGGAAGACAGGGCGAGGACATAACAACCTCTGTGAGTGACAGTCCGAAAGACATAAAAGTGGGGCTGCCAGCACTCCGTGATCCTGCAATAACTTTAAAGTGCAATCAATGTGACGCTATTCAACTGCTGTCGCAATGCAGGTGAGGAGGAGGAGGAGGAGGAGGAGGAGGAGGAGAAGTCCTCTTTCTGTCTGTGCTTGTGCAGAACTGTTGCATTCAACATCAATGCATATTAAAGGGCATACAATCAGGTTTTGACAATAAGCGACGTGCATTTTTTATTGTAAAGAAAGACTGCATTAAAAAAAACCCTCCACGTTGTTTGGAAAGCTCTCTCCAGACGACTAGTTCCATGTGTCTTACTCTTCACACCACTGAAATCTGATTGGCACTTTACACAGACTCCGGTGGAATGAAGGATAGAATACATGGATGGTTTCATTAGAGCAGCGAGCGTGCAGGCGCCTCCGGTGAGGAATCACTGGGAACGGAAAAAAAAACAAACAGTTGACACGACTGATTCCCCTCAGCGCTCTCGGTGATGTCATCCTTTCTGTTTTCTGTCGGGAGAAAAGAGAAGTGGCAGATTAGTCGAAAGGAGCAAACACATGAAAAACAGGTCCAGGTGAGTGAAGGGTGTGCCAGGCAGGCCTCCGCCTGCACAAGACAGGACCTGTTTTTACTGCTTTCCGTCCCTCTAGAAGCTTTAGAGCCCGGCGAGTGCAGCGCGCTGTTGAACACGTAGAGACCAAACCCTCGCAAATGTAACCATCTATTACTGACTCATTTCTCAAATCACCTTTCAGCTCGCACCATTTCCCCGCACAAGTCTTAATTCTGCAGCTAGAAGAAGAACTTGCAAAAGCTGATGGATGTACCTTGTCGTGACCTGTTAAAACCTCCAACTGCCAACTCACCTGCTCAGGAGAAAAAACGACACAACAAAGCCCCGTTCACCAAAGAAACAAAGCTACAAATGCTGATGTGTGTTTTTTATCCATAGTTAGAAAAAAAAAACACACATGACACAAACCTGTACAGAAGACAAACAGAAAAGCTGTCAACTTGTCCAGAATGGTCGGCTAAAGAAGTCGAAGGGTTGCAGTAAATCCCGCCAGCCGCCAGCCGATCAACCCCTGCTGTTCCTGATGTCAGTCTGTTTACCTGCACCAGGTACAGGCATTTTTGTCCCCCGTGTCCACCAATGGCGACGCAGCAACACTGTTAAACCTCGCCCCTTTTTTCTGCCTCGAAGCCAGTCCACACCCTAATCATGTACCTTTTTTCACTCAGGAGCTGCATGCTAACCCTCTCCTCCCCCGCACAAAACTTTTACAAAATTACACAAACATCGTGAACCGAATCACTGAAATCACTGTGTGTGAAACGTGAAGAAATGCATGGGGCAAATGGACAGCCGACACGCAAACAGCGTCAACAAGCACAATTCAAACTCAAATCATGATTTAAAGCATCATAAACCTGTTTGCATCTAAACCTATTGATTCTTAAGTTACTCTTGTTATTAATTCCATAAATATTTTCTCTCTGATGTTTTTTTTTTTTTTTCCCAGTTAAGAAGAGTTCTGGCTGACTATAGCAAGTGGAAACTTTGGGGCTTATTATTTTGGTGAAAATGTAATAAACACATCCTGCGGTACTTTCAAAACCCCAATTTTATGGAAATGACGGACGTAATAAGCCCTTTTTTATGTTTGCTGATACCGTCTTTGCCTTTCCTTCAAAGGGATGTTTCTCTAGGCGTGTTGTTTAGAGGATTTATTCCCTGTTTGAGTGAAGCTACTGATGGGAGAATGCCATAGAAGAACTGTAGTCTTAAGTAAATCTCATTTAATACATATATACAAAGTGCAGGACTGATTGTAAAAAAGAAGTGCCAGAAGTGGGTTTAATTCACATTTATGGCCTTCCACTGGACGGAAATAAAGAAAATATGTGAATTATGTAAAGGCGACGTGTTCTGAACTCTACCCCAGAAAACCTGCCGAGAGGTGACACAAAAGTCTAACATGATTTTTTTTGTCATTTTCTTGCACTCTTAAGTTACAGAGTTGTGTGTGTGTGTGTGTGTGTGTCTGTGTGGGTGACCCATTTCCATGCATCCACCCAGTTCAACTGATTCCCTCAGACAGAGAACAAACACAGTCGTGTCTCAGCTTGCCTGGAATGCTGCGCTGCACGGCAGCAAGGAGCTCCCAGTTCAAGATGGTGAGAAGGAGTCTCGCAGAATGGAGGCGAACGTTTGGCCTGTTACGTCTTGATAAATAGTTTAGTTGCACAAATACAAAACGTTGGAACAGAGCGCAGGAGAGGTCGGAAGCCAAAAATGTCCAATGGAGAAACTCCTTATGTAAATACCAATCATCACACTGAGAAGAAAGAAAAGTGACGAAAAAGCAGCGTAACAAGACTGAAAGGAACAATTTACACTTACTATGTTTTCAAGTTGTGATGCCTTACAATGAAATCCATGAATTGTTAAGTAAAAGTCTTTGCTAATTAGAGTCATGTTCAGTTGTCTTTTGAGTAAAGATAACGTAGATGTTGCTTGTAGTGATAAAAGGAGAGTGTTTTAAAGGGATGATCCGCCACATTACAGAGAATATTGATTAAAGACACTATGGAAGAAGAAAGTTTTGTGAAATATGAATGAACTCAAATGTCTCAGGAAAACTTCTGGAAAAGTACGAGACAAACCACGAGTTAGGCGAACATAATTAGACATGAAGTCTGGGAAAAAGGTCCACACAAAGAAAATGATTGAAGTTTTGTATTTTCTGAAAAGAGGAGAGAATGAGAAGAAAATCTCTCTCGGATTAAGAGAATCTTACTGAGATAAGAGGAACATGTGGTGCCTCAAACAGTGGTACAATAGACAAAACTAGAATGGCCCTCAGTAGAGTGCACACCTATGCCAAAGCCAAACAGTTCCCGCAAATAAATACGGCAGATTAGATACAGTTAACAAGAATGACGTACGATGCCCCATCTCACGATCTTAAAGAACGTGAGAAAAAAATCTTAGATATGTCCCTTTATCTCAGTCCTCCATCTAAGTTTCGTGGAAATCCATTCAATAGGTTTTGTGTAATCCTGCTGACAGGACACGAGTGAAGACACGTAACTGAAAAACGTAACTAAATTAAGCTGTAATAAAAAGACTGATTTATCAATGAAAACGATCAGTCAATGTATACATTTTGAAGAAAATCCTGAGATGCCGCTTTAATCCCTGCATAAATCTGCAGTTTCTGGGGTTTACCTGATTTTACCACAAAAGGAAAAGTCAAACACAGCTTATCGATTGATCAACACCACTCCCATTTTGTAGGCTGGCTGGAGTCAGGTGGAAAAGTAGTTAGCTTTGCTCTGTTCAAGGGTAACAACACATCTCTTCGCTTATCAAAGTGTCGTATCTCGCTTGTTTGATCTGTACAAAAAAACTGTAGTGTGTGATAATTTATGTGTGACACGGTTTAACAGAAACAGATCCAGCCAGGCTAGCTCTTCCCTACTGTTGACAGTAATTATGCTAAGCTAAGCTAAGGTTGCTATGTGCTAGAAAGTGAATACTCTTGTGACCTTTTCCTTTAAATGTAATCTAGATTCAGTTTGGTTTATAGAACTGGTGGGTTTATAGACAAGGAGAGAAAATATTAAACGCAGGTCGCAGTCCAGATAAATAGGAGCGGTGAAGCTGCTCTACTGTTGCAATGGCTGCATAAATCTATGACAGGGAGGCTGTTCAGCAATTTACGCCCATTTCCAGTGTGCCAGTGAGGACATGGACCACAATGAAGGGGGGGATGGGGGTGGGGTGGGGTTTAAGGCTCTGAGGCCCCAGGGCAGCAGCCTGCTGCAACTCCACCACTCTCAGGTAAGATATGCATTGCTGTGCTGAGACTTGAAAGACATTCAAGATGCACTGCTCCCTATCCAGCAGTGAATCACAGCATAAGGAAAAGAAAAAAAAAGGAAAAAGAGAGGAGGGAGTGGAAAAGACGAGGTTAGGCTGCCGAGTTTGGAGAAAAAAAAAAAAAAAAACTCCATAAACAGGCATGGAAATGTTGTCACGTGAACCTCTGAGAAACAAGTGAATATTAATATTTCTTTCACCAGTAAGATGGGAGCCACAGTTTGAATTGGCTGATGTGAAACCAGAAACCTGCCCTGACCTGAACCAAGTATCAGTATGTGCCTCGTCAGTACTCTAAATATGTGGCTTATAATTTATTACTCCGGGGTGAATGAGTTTTTGTTTTATCTTTATTCAGGTTGTCTCTCTGAGATCAAGATCTCTTATTTGAAGGAGAAAGATACATTTCAAGGGAGAAATAAATGTATATCAGGGAGGAAAGGGCTTCATTGGCATGTCAGTTTGCAGAGATTTATCCTTTGATGAGCCAATCCAGCGTCCCTCAGGGACACTGATTCATGCTGAATGCTGTGTGAATGCATAAACCCAGGACCCAGATTTTAATCTCTTTAAATGATAGCAGTTAAAAGGCAGCCGACGCATCGGGGCTCAAACTGGGGGTTTGAAAGTCGCATTAAACTCCAGGAATAATAGTGAAGCTGTGTCTGGCAACTGCCGGCTCAGTTTGTTTCTTTACCTTTGAATAGAATGCCTGAAAAGAAAAGCACAGAAAAGGAAAAAAATGGCAATGGCAAAACCCGTGAGTGAAGACGCAGCCTCACTCAAAGACATCCTCAAACATCATGCAACACTCTGACACTGTGACATCACCCAGGTCTCTCCATACATGACCAGGAGATTTACATCATGTGTACGAATAACGTTGAATTATTGATGTTTTGAGTTGTACCGTATATGTGAGATTCCTGTTTTCGTATTTTGTATTTGTGGAGGTTATTGGCTCTCAGCTGAATACTGCATGTGTTACAGATACGGAGAGTATCTTCTCACCTGAGGGGGAAACAACACACAAACTGTACCTGTGAAATATCTTTGGAATAAAGTCAACAGTTAAAAGTTGGAGATTCCAGCATTTGCTGTTTTCCCAAGAGTTGCATGGGAGGGTCGAAACCACTCTCATGTCTGTACAGTAAATATGAAGCTGGAGTCAGCAGCTGGTTCGCCAGCATCGCATTGACTAGCCTGACTCTTCAAAAAAAAAAAATCAAGCGTAAGTGACTTATTTCACGAGTTTATTACACCCTGGTTTTTAAACTTAATAAACAAAACAGATCAATTATGTTAAGTAGCTCTTCAGTTCTTCTTGGCTCCAGTCGGGAATGTGCTTTGAGTACGTTGAAAATACAAGGCTGCTGGTTTATCAATCATCCGTCTCGTTTCGAGCAGCACTGGAGCATCACTGAGTCAATGATGAAAAAGTAAAAGCTGTTAAAAAAAAAAGTCTCTACCACGTATCACTTAAGACAGCCTGGCCGACGTCCTGATCGGTACCGGGCACGTGCAACACTCGGCAGAGGTGAGACAGCGGCGAGATGTCTCACTCCTTTGTTACTCCCTTCATCAGCTCTGGACTTCATCAACAAACAGCAACCTCGACTCCTGGCAATGGGAAAGGAGTCAATCGGCCATTTTTTAGCCGACCTGCCTGTACATGCTAATTTTGGTGTAAAAGTGCACGCACAATGTTAGTGTCCAAATGCCTTTAAACACAATATTTCATGAAACTGGCTTCACATCTGGCAGGCTAACGCTGATGCTCCAAGCTTCTATCTCATGTTGAATTTCTATCTACACAAGAAACGCAATTCCTTGCATTGAAAATGAGGGGCATACGTCTGTAATCACGGACACAAAACAAAAATGTGCGCAAACGAGGCCGACTGGACTGAGCCTGACAAGCCGTTTTCCCCCTGTCACCATGTGCTGGCTAAGCTATGAGGGAGGCGCTGCTCTTTTTTCGTCTTGCTCTCGGCAAAGCAATAGGGCACATTTCTTGAAACTATGCCTTTACTTCCTGAGTATTTCCACCCCTCGCTGGTTTTAAATTGGTTATAAATCAGGCGGCGGACCCAACAACGACCTTTAATCAAAAAGGAACACAACCTTCTTCGTGTCAAATCCACACTGCAGCTGTAACAAGGATCCTGCCCTTTATCTTTCCCATCATCCCCCCCTAAATGCCACAAAGCTGGAATTTTCCACGAGCCACTTCCCTGTGTGCGCTGCGGAATGCAGGCAAGATGGAGCAAGTCTGTAGATCTCAGCAGTAACAGTATGTCGAGGTGTTTAGCCCGTGCACAACACGTCCACCTCCTTAACTCTGCCTTCAGGGGGTTTGTTAAGAATTTACTCAAAGCGTAGCCGTGTCCTGTAGAGTTGGGAGTCGACACACAGCCTAGGACATCCTCTGATTTATTTATTTATTTATTTTTTTTCCAGCGACGAGTTCATATAGACGTTATCATTTATTAAGCATTTTGGTGCGTCAGGTAACTTCGGTGCCATCACTCGATGATGTTCGGTGCACCTACAGTAAGAAAAACTCTCGCAAGCCCTCAAAAGCAGCAGGATGTTTTCACACAAACCCCTAAATCCAGAGCTGTTGGAGACATTTACGACCGCTCTATTAAACAGTCGTAGATTGCTATCTGTGCCTCAGAGCGACAGACCTTGTAAAGTTATACAACGTGGGCATGTGCTGACATAACAGCCGTACATATTTCATCCCGTCTCCACCGCCGTTCACACAGGTGAAGGAAGAGCAGAACAATACCTGGAGAAACACGGCAAGAGCGCCTCGCCTCTTCGGAGCCTGAGTTACTGTCCCTTACAGAGCACTTATGCACATGTATGGCACGGTCCTACACTATTAATGAGATGTATAGAAGTTGACAAATTGCCCGGAGGTGGGGAGTTGTCGGCACAGTGATGCTGGAGCAAGGAGCGTCTCAACATGCCATGAAAAATTGAGCCTCCTTGTGCCTTTTTTTTTCAGAATAAGTGGTGTCACTCCACCCACTTAAAGCTGAATAATAGATCTGATGGATCCTCTGCGTATCATACTGCTGCTGTCGGAGTAATTACAAAAGACAAGAGTGGAGCACTCGCGCTGCCAAATCAGAGTCTATATCAGTCACCGGTTTGCTTTCCACAGTCTGCTGAGTTGGACCGCAGCAGGAATTAAAGACGAGCTCACTGGTTTGCTTGAAAGCTGCCTCAAAGTGACACATGTCCAACCAGCTCAGTTTGGAGTGTTGTTTTGGAAGACATTTTGGGAGGTTGGGTCACTGTTGGGTGCTACAAGTAATCTTTAGGTATTTGGAAATGGGGGAGGAGAGAGTGCCACCTGTTGGTTCTTTACGTTACTACAATGACGGGGCAACTTTAATGACGCCGGCGCGGGGTGTCGAAGGGCGGATTCCTCAACGTTTAGCATTACACGAGAGTTCACACATGCAAAACAGAAACATCTTGTGAGGATTCAATAATGTCCAAACAACGCCGCACTCTGTTGCTCACTTTAAGTCTAGTCACATTGCTTTGTCACCTGGTAGAGCACGGTACTTGCCAACATTGAGACTCTAAAAATAGGGAGGATTGTGAAACCGAAACACGTCTCGGGGTCGTCGTCAGGACGAAGTTTGAGTTTTAGAGATTTTGTCTCCTGCAAAAATGACTTTAAAGAATGAAATAACAATATGAGTGCACTTCCACATCATTTTTATGTTGAAGGCTTTAAATTTGACTTTTATTTCTCAGGAAGGATTAATAAATAATACACCCCTGCCCTTCAAATCATCAGCAGTCCACCGCCCCATGTCTGATGTTTGGTTTCATCAGCCTCTCGATGGTGGCTGTCACTGGTGCGAGCGCCGTGATCGTCAGAAAATCAGTGCGGAAGATTTTTACAAAACGCACGATCCTTTCTTATAAAACTTTCTGAAAGAAACAGTGATTCTTTCTTTTTTCATGACGTCTGAAATTTGAGTATTTCTTTCCGTTTTCCATTTCTCCGTCCATCTCCAGGTGCAACAGAACAGCAGAAAACACGCTGTAGAGCGCCAGAAAACAGGTTGTTACAGCTAAAAGATGCGAACGTTTTGTCAAAAAACAGGACAATTGTAACCATGGGAGAAAACTGGGAGAGCGCAATGAAAGACGGAAGTCTCCCAGGAAAATTGGGAGGGTTGGCAAGAATGCTCGTACCAAGGATCGAAGCAGCAGCAGCAGGTTCAAATCTGGCGCAGGGCTCTCTGCTACATGTCACCCTCTCTCTCTCTCCACTGCCCTTTTCTGCCTCGCTCTATGATCACCATGTAACAAAGCAGAAATGCCAAGAAAGGATGTAAAAAAAGCTTTGTTCCACGGATCTCCAACAGGAATAATGTGTGTCAACAAACAACTCCAACAGCATATTTATATAATGAACGAGGATAAACCACATTGAGCTTAATACTTTAGTCTAAGTGAGTAAAAGTGACTGACAGAATATTGAGTCCTTGATCCGCCATTTTAGCAAATGACATCCCCATATGCTTGAATTAACTTGCTTGGGGGTGAAATTGCTGTTGATCCCATCAAGTACACTGCACACAACACACTATAGATGGCAGCTTTATTATATTTTGCATCTAGAGACCTAGAAACCCAACAGCAGCGCCCGGCACTGGACTACATCCTGGTTTTCTGTGAGCTGGATTTGACAAAACACATTTTAATACAGTAATATGAACCATGTGAGCAGAATATTAACTACAACGTTTTAGGACTACAGGGTCCGCGAGATTAGTTTCATAACAGCCCAGCTGCCGGAATGAAATCCTCCTACAGTTACTGTTCCTGAAAACCACTGATGCATTCACATTTGTGTGTGTGTGTGTCATTGTGTGTGTGTGTCACATCAGGTTCACATTGCACATTTCTGACCTGGCTCTTATGTTGGGCAATGGAGGCTGCCAAGCCAGTGACCACAGTTCAGGACTGTGTTTTATCATTTGTAACCACCGGATACTTTTAAGGAGACCAACTTGCAGCGGCGGTGACCAGAACATGATCTTTTACCATCCAAGTGGTTTATGTGACTTAACTTATCCAGAGCTTTGTCGTAACATGAGATCTGAACCTAAAGTAACGTAAAATTGCAACATAAAGGCAGTGTGAACGTATCTGTTGTTTGCAGAAAAATTCACTGGCCACATTCATTTTGCCTTATGGGTTGATATTAAAAAACAAGAGATGAGATTACCTAAAAAGCGACTTTCACACAGCATAGCTGAGACTTTGGAGACCTCTGGAGGTCCGGGGTCAGTTCCCTGTTCCACCCGTTTGAAAAACCAGTCTTGCTTTAGTGTCGAGTATTGGTTTGAGTTGCATATCACTGCCTCTGCCTTCACCTTCACATATATTCATAATAACGTCCAGCGGGATAAAGCAGCTCGAAAGAAAAAGATTAATTTCTTGGATTCTTGTCATTTTGAAGAAAAAGTTTGACGGCTAGTTAAAGGAGTCCTCCTCACAGAACTTTTCCTTCTCCATAATATATTGCACATCTTCAAAGTTGTTTAAGCTTTTTGTAGAATTCTTACATATTAAGCTGTTGCACAAATCCACATTTTCTGACAGGCCGACTAAATCCGGTCACGACTGGACTCCTAATTGGTCTGCCTCACCAAACAAATGCTAAAATACTTCAAAATCAAGGTTTCTTTTTCTTTGTTGCCGTGTCACCGACACACTTCAGTGAACAACAGAGTGGCAATCTTGTCAAGCCAAAAACAAGTTTATATTAATAAAACCGAGGAACGTGAGAGCTGTCTGAGCAATTTTACTACAATCATTCAGTCACGTTTACGCCACACATGTGGTGTTGTGAACAAGTAACCACCGCCTCTCAATCAGCAGTGTACACTCATGTTTCAATGATTTCAACAGATGTATTTACACGCGCACGCACCGGCTCACAGTGCGGTGGTGTCTCACATATAAATAGTTAAAGACAGTTACTGCACCCTAACACGTCTGTGAATCCGAAGCCATTTTAAAATCAATACGAGTAAGAGGAGAGCAGCTTGCAGATTTCTGGATGCGTTTGTGATAATGAAGATATTTTTGGTAAGTAGGCAGCAGAGGCCACTATTCTCCAGTAGTGACACAGGTTTTGTGTAAAGTCTCAATGCACTGAATAATGTATTGACTCATTTGTCTGGAGGAGCGCCACAGTAAGCTGGGCGATCAATGGCGCAGCAGCAGTGCCAAATTAGCCTTTATAGAACTGCCAGTTTTCTTTTTTTCAGTTCAGGCGCAGTCTTGTCTGTTGTCTGAAGCATTAGAAGACTATTCTGATGATAATTTCTGAATTCATGCCTCCAGGGAGTGTTGATGTGCAGACAGGCAGGCAGGTGCTGGTCAGCAACGGTGTCCCTCTCAGTTTCTAACAGCACAAAGGAGTGTGTGCTTTATATCTGCAGGAATACAGCGCTGCTAGATAAACAGGACAGCGCACCGCTTTGCTGTCACTGCAGGTTAGTGCAGCGCAGTCGCTTGGATAAAATGCAAAACATGGATACATTCGCATTTGTACGTGACATAGGCTCACTACCATTGACGTTTCTGTGATATGTGTCATTACACGTTCACACTGCACGTTTAAGACTTTCCTAACGGCAGTCGAAGAGGAGTTACAGATGTGATTCAGGACTGTGTTTCAACAGTTGTGAGAGAGAGAAACCACTGGATATATAAAAGGAGACATCGGGACAATTTCCAGTTGTTTTCGTTGCTGACAAATAAAAAATCTATTTTTGATATAAAGTTGGGGAATCTCTTGCTGCGTTTGATGTGACAACAAAAGTTACAGAATTAAACCTAAATAAAAGTAAAGGTTGCAACAAAAAAGAAAAGTGTCAACATGTCTGTGGTTTGCAGAAATGTACATTGTCAACATTTATTTTCTGGCGGTTGAGCTGGTTAGTAACGTCTAGAAAACACTACACAGATGTATTTTTTTTTTTATCTTCTGCATCGCTGCAAAAATCGAATCTAAAATCTAAAAATCTTGTGGCACGATAGTCATTTCTCAAACAAATATGAGCTGAAGAAAGGGAAAGGAGAGGTTTCTTTGAAATATGAAGCAGATTGTTTCTGTGTTTGGTAAAACAGAAAGATTCTACGGCCATGCTAGCTAGCGGCTCTGTGATACTGTTCTCACTAATAACCACAATACAATAGTACTTTGAGCTAAATGCTAAAATTAGCACGCTTACTTTCTCACAATGACACTGTAAACACGCTGATGTTTAGCAGGCACAGCTCAAGTCTCACACGTTCGCCACAGTTTAGCTTGTAAAGCATTTGCTAATTAGCACTAAATGCTAAAAGCTGAGCTGAAGTATTTGGTCTTCAACAACCCAGCGCATGATTAGAAAATAAATGTGAAAAAAACGTGTGCTTCTTGTTTGACTTCAACACGAATCTGACTTCAGGGATCAGAGAAGACCTTGGTTCAGCTTCATGGTCACATAAACATTGAGTCATATGTGACATTACATTTGTTCAGCTTTATACAGTATATCCTGCGTCATCAGAGCAATAGGCAGGAGGCCGACAATGTATATGTGTGTGTGTGTGTGTGAGACAAGGTCAGTATCTTTTCTTCCACACATCCCCGCAGCCTGCTCACAAAAGTACACCAAAGTCTGAAGGACAGTGAGGCTAACTAACCATGCCCATGTACGATCCCTAGAGCCATGCAGAGGTTGCAAACTGTTTTTTCCGAAACACAAAAGAGTTTGCTGCGTCTCTGCCGTCAACTTCTCAAATCAGCTGCTCGGCTGTAAATGTTCCTGCCGTTAGCGAGCAGATTGGTGTTGCGGGCTGGCCGCGCTGACTGCTCGTGTGGTGCGTGGTAGCTGTGTTGCTGAGCTGCTGCTGCTCACTGTGTGTGTGTGTGTGTGTGTGTGTGTGTTCACATGGAGTACGCCTTTGAAAATTTCAATAGATACGATGACGTGATTTTCCTTCACTCCCACTGAAAGAGTGAGAAAGAGGGACGGGGGAAAGAGAGGGAGGGCGAGAGAAAGACGCAGGAAACAAATTGCTCTTCACCTGTTGTGTGTATTCTCTCCATCTCTGTGACATATTCTACAGATACAGACGATAAAACTGGAACAAAACTGTGGTTTAATGTTGACAATTCATATTAACATCATAGCAGCGCTTTACTACAGTTGTCTACAGTCTACAGGGCGCTTTCAGGTCTATTTCTGCTGACAAATAAAACAAAAAATAGGCGAGACTCATGTGTTCTATGCACATAAAAAAAAAGTAACGACTGCTGTCAATTCATGCGACTGAACCAAACCCTGAACCCAGACATCAGTACTACGTTTCTGTCTGAATTTAGAGCGTGGGGACCCGACCCGAACCCGTCGAGACCCACGGGCACAGTGCAAATTATACATTGACAATCCTTTACACTATCTTAAGTATTTAGACGATGACAAATCTAATGCATTTAACCAGATCACGGGACATGTAGCACACAAAGACTTTTGTTGTCAGGCGTCACCAACAAGATATTCAGAGAAAAAAAACTGCCAGCAAGGAACATTTAAGGTGAGAAAGTTTATTAGTATAGTATGGTCCAATTTAGGGGTTTCTGAAATTGTATTAAAAGATTCTGAAAGGCCTGAATTTAGCAAATTTAAGATTACATGTAAGAAGGGTATAGATGATTTAACCCAACCATCCTGTTGATTTTACTTCTTTTGGGGGGTCCAAGTCTTTATTGGGGGGGAGTCTATAACATGGAAAAATAAAAAACACAAAAAAAGTTTTTGTTTTGGCCGAGTCTTACCCCTATTTTTGGCACACTTTTCTACACTGTATCTATTCACTTTCACTTGTATTGATAGCAGTGTTGGTACGCGGGAGCTGAGACAGGTGTCAGAAGAGAACCTCTCCATCTCGCTTAACTTGAATCAATAAACCGAGGAATCGTTTGCTGCAAATGATTACAAAGCAGAGATCTTTGACACTAATGCTCACGTAGGCTGACATGTTTCTAGTCGATCAAAATACGAACCCCTCCTCTGCCTCCCCCACACCTCCAGCCTCCCTTTAGCCTTCAGCGCAAAAAACACAAACAAAAACACACACATCTGGCCCATATTCGGTGGACGGTGTGTGAGACCCTTTCACCTCGAGCTCTCCGCGGAAACCTCTTACCCCCCCGTGGTCCTTCAAGATACTCTCATTAACGGCAGAGGACACTGGACACATCACCTCATCACCTCCCCACAGGACCGAGGCCCTCCACCTGACCTTGGAAAACGTCCAAGCTAGCAGCCGATCGGTCCTCAGGAGGGGAGAGAGGTTCAGGTTATGAGCTGAAGGTCAGCATGCTGCAGCCCCGCTGCATGCTGAAGAGCTCTGCTGCTTTTGAGACAGGAGGCGTTTTTAAAAAAAAAAAAAAATGTTTTCTCTCTCTCCATCTTTGGCAGAGAAAGGTGACCTCTGAGGATAGATCCACACTGACTGACGGGTCAAAACATTTTGCATTCAGATCTTCAGACTTCGGTTCGGCCCAGGTTCATAATTGACGACCTGTTAACGAGATATCATCAGTGTGACATTGACATTGTTTTCCCTCGAGATGCGCCCACATTTAGATCATAAAGCGAGACCACCATTCACCGAGGCTTTCATCTGAAATACGATCCTTCTGCTCTCTTGAAACATGGAGTAGGCGGAGGCAGAAAAAGAAAAGTCCATTAATAAGGCAGATGGAGTCTAATGTGGAATCGACCAGAGGGTCTTTTAATGATTACTAGCCGTTCATTGATCAAGCACTCCAAGACAAGGAACAAAGAGAGCTTTGAGGGGGACCAACTCTCTGCTTCTGCTTCACACATCAGTAATCGAGCCTTTGAGACTCTGTTGGTTTAAAAAAAAAAAGTAAAGGTCTCATCAATAATGCTGTGTGAATGTTTGGCCAATGATATTGTAGAATTTTAATATGATAATCCGCCACGAACGCTGGATTCATTAAGTTGTTCTTTTCCAAAATCTCTAAGCATTGTTTGTACAGTGTACATTTATTGTGTCATTTATTCTACTGCTGTTGCTGTTGGGGTGGGAATGTTGGTCGGCCTGTTGGTCCAGATTGAAATATCCCAGCAACATGATAAACATTAAACGAACTAGACTTTAATTAGACACCGCTGTATTTTACTACAGCCTCACAGAGCTGATAGCACGGCGGTACAATCGTAGTCATGTTCTCTTAAATTCTAAATATGATTTTTTAACTATTCATGTCGGCTGCCTGTTAATCGCACAATATGTAACTTTTGCCGCTAGGGGGCTTTCTGTCAAAACAAAACCAAAGACGTTTGCAGAGTGTCGTGTGTGGAGGGGCGGGCGGAGGTGAGCATAGCTGCAGAGCAGAATAAACACCTGAGTCACATTGGAATCTGCTGTGATCCGGAGCCATTTAACGACGGTGAGAGAGCTCAGAGATGACTTTTTTTTATTATTTTAGGATTAAAAAGCGGATTTATCTCCACTCCCACTTATCAACCTGACTGCAGCAGCTATTCGTAAAAGGTGACACTTCACTGTCGGGTGTTTACGTAGGCTGGATTCTGCAGTTCATCTCAGCAGCAGTTCAAGTAAACCGACTCCGTGCAAACGACAACTAGCTGGTGAACATAGTGCAGGATTTTACAGCTAGAGGGGCTGATATTTTTGTTAGGAGTTGGTGGAGACAAAAACGGAGCTAAAAGACATTCAAATTCGACTTCATCAGCTCCAAATGAAAGATAATGTTGCTCTGGGCTCTCCTACGAGCTGTTTCCATCAGGACGGAGGTGCATGTGCACAGAGACCTCTCTGTTCTTCCAGAACGGCTCTGTTAAGCAAATCTTTGTGATATGATGACGGCACATCTTTTGCATTTTAGTGTACATAATTCTTGATGGATGGTAATTTTGAGGAGCACTCAGCCGTGAAATATCTCTTAAACTGTAATGTCTTTTGCTGTGGTTGTAACTGTCACAGACAGAAAGGGATGAGAGAGCGATAAACAAAAGTAAATGACGCACTCGCTAATTAACCCTCTGAAACAAAAACAAAACAAAAAACTTTATTGAAAGTTTAATTATGTTATTCTCTCGACATTATGATCGGAGGGTGTGCGGATAAAAAGCTCATCTCAGACGTCGTTAGTCCATCAAGGAAAAACTCATTTTTACAAGGATGCCATAACTATAAGTCTCTCACAAAGATTTACTCATGCAGGCTGCAGCACAAAGCACGACAGCTATTGATTGGAACATACGAGTCTGCTGGAGTCTTGTTAGGTCTGGCGCCAAAATATGTTTCCCCATGTGTTTATCTGCCAGTGTGTCCTTATTTTTGACCTCTGGATTTGTTGTTGTTCTGCTAGCAAGCCCTTTTTTCTTAAAATAATGATTCACAGTTTGAAAAGAAAAAGCAAAAAAGCAAGAAAATAACCTGCAAAATTGACATTATTTAGCTATTTTCCTCCCGGGAGTAAGATCAAGGTAAAGACACACCAGGAGAAAACACATTTTTAGGTGCACTTACTGATATTTTGCACGGATTTGAGGAGATTGCAGGGGTCCTGTCACACATCAGAGATAAAAGTCATATCGATGATGATGCAGCGCGGAGGAATTCAAAGATGCGTGCGCTTTCAAGAACACCAAAACCACGGCCTGGTTCTATACTGGGGCTGCTCCCCGGGTTAAAATCTGCTAAGAGCGCATAATGGATTGCAGAGCGGCACAAAAGTGACACCTGCCAAATTTGAATGTATATGCTCTGGTCTGTCTGCAATATGTCACATTTGCAATACATTACATTGTTCGGCGTCAGCCCTCCCGGAGAAAAACAAGCTGTTCCTTGCTACAGTGCATTATGAAAGGTTGCAAATGGGCTAATTTGCAGCTTTGACAGCGCCAGCCTCAGCAAGGACGGGCAGTAATGGGTTTTGAGGTGCCGCTTCAGCGACTGCTGTGATGGGGAACGCTGTGGCTGGAAGTAGGCATAGGTCAGGCTTCTCTGGAAACTCTGACAAATTAAAAACAGAAAACCTTTGACATTTATCATGCTAGGAGTCTGCAAAGGTCATCGGCTGTACTTGCTGCTTTCATTTTCCTCTCCCCGTCCCCTCTGGACATGTTTTGCTGTGATTGCTTATAGCCTGCTGGAGCTGCAGCCGGGGGGGAATCAGGAGCTGTGATTTGAGAGAAATACTCATGCGATGACAACATTTCTCATACGAGGAGCAGATATATGGAGTAAACAGAAATGTAAACTTATTGAGTCTCTCTCTCTCTCTCTCTGTCTGCTGCTGCTCTCCTCTTATTTATTCCCCTCACCGGTGATAGGCCCGGTTTCTTAATGGGCCTATCATGATGATTAGTTATCGCATCAGTTTCATCAGGATGCTATTTAGAAGTAAACCGCTGTTGTGTAAGGAACAACCGTGGGCATGTAATAACACACAAAAATTCATTTTCTGATTCCCGCGCGATACATCATTCCACACCATAAAACACTGAAAACTTGTAATCCCGCCGGACCATGACTGTCTCATTTAAATGTTAATATAATTCCCATCGTTCATAATTTCACGCGCGCCGTGGCATTTTCCGTTCATCTCGTTAATGCTATCTTACGTGACAAGCCAATTTACTGCCGGAGTTGACCAAATTGCCTTAGCATTGTGATGCTAACGCCGTAATAAATCCTCCTACGTACTGTTCCTCCTCAGGTAATGGAAAAAAAAAAAATAATAATAGAAAGTAACACACGCTCACAGTGCAACGCTTTTTTTTTTGTCATTGATTTCCCCGGTGTCACACACACACGCACACACACACACACACACACAGCAGGAGATTGTGCCTTTAAGTCGGTGCTGTGGCTGGAGAAACATTACATCTGAGATTTGTGTCAGAGATTTGCCCTTTTTGCCCTCTCGTTGTCAGAGGTGGCATTAGTGGCGCTGAGAGCAGCGTGAGAGATGACACAAGCGGTGCTAGGAAGACGAATCAGACAGATTATGGGTCTGAGGAGAGAGAGGAGGGAGAGCAGGAGCCGGGTTTAATGCAGCTAGGTGTCATCTCGTGTGACCTTTGAGGGAATTACCACCCGTGCATGACCCGGAGCACGCCTGCTTGTCACCGAGATGGTCTGGGGCCTCTGTTGCTGTTTCACTCCTCATCCTTCCTCGGACAGACATCGCGGTCCGGCTCCTCCTGATGCCCGACTACCTTCCAATTGACCCGATCACGGCCAATAACTCGAATAATCCCTAACTTCTCATTAGCTCCCTCACAGAACTTGAACTCAAATTTGAATTCTACAGGCTCCCTCTGTGTCTGCGAGGTAGCTTAACCTTTGATAATATGTCGGCACGTCTTAGCAGAGAAAACCCGGGATTAGTCGACCCGTGGAAGCTATTGTGGGAGAAAAGCGGCATCAGAAGTTGATCGTCGTTTAGGTGGGGGAATATGAATGTGGATTCACCCAAGATACAGGCAGTCGGAGCTTGAAATCCCGTGATTAAGACATGTAATCCTATGTTAATTGTAGAATCACTCACCGGAACATGCGTGCTATTTCCAACCGGGCATATCAAATTTGCTTTAAAGGATAAGTCTGGTGACATTCTATATTTTTCTGTTAGTCAACAAATGGCATGAAAGCAACGAAATTATAAATACGTCCAACTTATCACGTGCGAGGCACTCACGCCCGTCGGTTCCTCAAACTGGATTAAATGGTGCATTTTTAGGGGACAATTTTCAGCTGCAGATTAACACTTATTTACTGCCAGGGTGTATATTTGAGGCGGCAGGAGAGTGAGGAAGAGTGCCCATGTTCAATGAAGTAAAAGCAAAATGCCAACAGAGTGGCTGAATTTCAACTGTTTTTGGGAGATGATAAATAACTACTACTTACAGCAAAGTCAGTAAGTAGCAAATTGGATTGACTGATTGTCGATTTTTGGTCTTTTATTGGAATTAAACGACGACAGGAAAAATTCAGAATTGCGGCGACCTTCTTCTTTGCAGTAATGCTCAACGTTTTGTGGAATGAGCTCATTTGGTTTCTCACAGGCAGTTCAGCTCGTCCTCAGCAGAAAAAAGAAGACGAAAGAGGTCGACTGTTCAAGAAGCTTATCATGTCCCATATTTACACATGTATTGTTGATGCTGCGGGTGGGTAGTTTGTGCCGGCTACCAACCCAAAGCGACGGTATTTGACAACCTGGGCATGAGACTCAGCAATCAACTCAACAATCTTACAAACTGCCTATCTGGGACAGGAAAGGAGAAAGTCAGGTGATGTAGAAGAGCATTTCTACTACATCACTTGACTTTCTCCAAAGCCTGCAAAGGGAGGAGGGGTGGTGCAGTCGCTGTCGAGTTATCTTATCTTACTAACGTAGTTAACCGACATCGTCTACACAATGTGACTTAAGTTACTTACATCACGTACATACCTAAGAAAGTTAGATCACATAAGTCTTTCTCATTTTAACCCAAACTCTGGGAACTTTTTTTTCCAAAACCTAACCAAACTGTGAATGAAGGTCTGATACACGGTCATATCATTTTGGAAACGTGGAACATGACACTTTGGGATCCACCTGCTGTTCAGTCATTTACGTAACAACCCAATTTCCACAAAATAATGCTGTTCATGTAGGTTTCTGCAAACCACAGCTATGCTGAAGCTTTACATTTCTTCATGTTGCAGCGTCACGTTGTGACGACTCCGTGCTTATAGTCTGGTTAGGTTTCAGCGCAAAAAACACTTGGTTAGGGTTAGAAAAAGAGCAATGTTTCGTCGCTGGAAATTGGTGTCACACTTACAAAAGTTGAAACGCAGTGTGGGACCGCTGTCACAGGCTTGGCAACGCTTACTGCCACCATTTTATTCGGGCTGTTGGGTACAAGGGTTGCACACACTCATGCTTTTATGATTAATGTGAAGATTGTTAAGATGTTATATCTCTTGTGTTTAATCCTTTAAAAAAAAAAGAAAAAAGTTTTTATTACCTTTGGACAAAGTCAGGCTAGCTTTTTTCACTGTTAATCTGATAATCTCCAGCTACATATTTACTCTACAGACATGAGCGTGATTGCTTATCAAACTTTAATTTTAGTCCTTTGCACGAAAATAAGTAATATGCTTCCAAAAATGCAGATGTATATGTAACATAAGACGCTGTATTCTTATTATATTAACAGTCGGCTCGGCCGCCAGAGTAAAATGTTATCTTTGACAGGAAGTCGGGACATCCTTAGGTGTGTTTGTGGTGACAAAACCAGGTAGTTTAAGGCAAAGCAAGATATTTTCCTAACCCTAACCAAGTGTTTTTTGTACCTTAACCTAACCAGACCATAAGCACAGCATTGTCACAACATAATAAAGAGAACTGAACATAAAGAACCATAAAGTTGCAACATAAAGAAACAAAGTTGCAACATAAAGAAATGTTAAGTTTCAAGACATCCTCGGTTTGCAGATAGTTCCTCCGCCGACATGAATTCTGGTGATTGGGTTGTAACAGTACATAAAATTCTAATCCACCCACAATAACAACAAACCCCGAACATTCATGACTATTTTACAGCAATGAGGAACCAGGCTGGAGTGGAGGAGTGGAGGGGGGGGCCTTGTCTAATAATACGTCCCACTGAGCAGAGCTACAACTAAACCAGATTGAGCTGCAGCCAACGTGCTCACAGGGAGCCGCCGTCACACGCAGAAATAAAATCACTCAGCTCGCAAAGGAACGAGGTGCAATTACCTCAAGGTCCCAATTAAAATAAATTAAGCGAAGTGTGTGATAGGGAAAAAGACACAGAGGGAGAGACAAAGACGGAGCAGTGCTACAAAGTTAAATTGTCATTTTTCTTGAATAATGCCCGTGGACACGCTTCAATCCCCGGGAAAAAAAAAATCTTTGAAGACGTCCAAAACAAATAAAATTTTCTTCCTCTCAACATGTTTCTCCCCGAAGAGGGTTTTCTTGTATTCATGACAGCACTGAGTCTGTATCTTCTCCTCCCTTCACATCCCTGTCTGTATTTGATGTCCTCCACAACCAGGCCTTTGGACACAGTGTGTTTTGAGAGAGAGATGAGAGGAAATGATTCATTCATCAGACAAGGCCCAGGATACAAATCCCAGCTGACCCGCTGATCAGTTGGTTGATATTGCAGATCTTCCCCGGTGCGGGTGCCGGGCTGTGCTTATTAGGGCTTTCAGTGGAGCATGGTGAGCGGGTCATCATCTCTCCTGTAGTGACTCTGTGTGACAGCAAACACAAGCTCGCCTCACCTCGGAAAAGATGTGCACATCGCACCACCTAATTCAAATGTCAAACCAGATAAGGAACTGCAGGGATGATAGTACGATATGAAGGCTGGACTCGCCTGTCAGAGCGGTAATTATTTTACTCCGACTGGAAATATGGATTTTGCCCCAGGTGTGCGTTTTCTTGTTTCTGCGGGTGAACGTGTCACATCAGAACTTTGCGGAGGGAGATATATACTCATCAAAACTTTTGTGATTGCTTTGGACTGGCAATTTCAAAGCGCAGCGCGGAGGAAGATGACTGAGTGCAGCTGTCCGTGGTGCTGAAATTGACACAAAAAGGACTTGCGCGTGTTTGCTTTTCCCCCCGCTCCCCCGTCTATATGTTTGACACTGACAGACTCTAAATTATATCGAATAAAGTAATTATTCAGGGGTGATTTAGCCCAATAAAAGCCTGATCAACATGGTCTCCATCAGAGGGGTTTTAAATTGAAGAGCATTTGTGGCAAAAGTGCTGCATTTTTTTAAAAGCGCGGCAGACGGCGGATGAAAAACCACCCGCTATCACGCTTTTGATGTACTTTTATTACTTTTATCATAAAACCATTTTTCATTTCAGATTCATCAGCGCCCAGAGATGCCTTTTGAGTGCAGTCGCACACAAGACACACACTATTTTTCTCGAGTGTTGTTTTCTCTCTAATGCCTTCCCTCACCTGCGGGAGACGGGACGAGATTGATGAATTGTACGACAGGTTATTCGGGTGCATTTGCTCGTATCACGTGATGCGGTTTTTTTTTCCCCGCCGATGCTAATTAAAATTCCATTCATCTGACGCGATGCCTTCCTCACGCAGCCTTTTATTGTTATTATGATTAAGCGAGCGCGGAGATAACGAGTTCCGCAGACCTCATTCCATCTCAAGCTCGTGCGGTAAAACTGGATTTTCATATTAAGACTGAATATCTGCATTGGTTGTGCAAAAAACAAAACAGAAGAATAAAATCTTGATTTTACTGAAGCCCGGATATGAAAATATTTCATGCAAAATGGTATGGAAAGTAAATGCACTCGTCGTGCAGACAGGAACGGCCCTTTTTATAGACGCTCTCCTGAGCTTCTTACGTGGTTGTGGACTCTTACACCCTTTGTACACAGGAGGTGCGACGTGAGCAGCCTCTTCAGTCGGCAGCAGCTTCAGTCCTCCATCTGTGTCTACACGGGATGAATTCAGGCGCAGTACTGAGTGTAGGTCGCCTGTGTTCAGAGCCCAACACGTGATAGTTGTGCACGTAGCGAGGAAGATAATAGGCTTCAGGTTTCAAACCCACCTCTCAAAACAGTATAAAATCTGCAGCCTGGCTGCGTGATAAAATATGAGGTAATTCGAGGTTTAGACGTGAAACCTTTGACTCCCGCTTCATTTTTTTTTTTTTAGATAATAATTCTGACGACGAAACCGACGTGATTCCTCAAATCCCCTCCAAAAACCGGGGATTGATGCTGAAGCACACTCTCTTCCACCGCCTCGCTTCCTTTTATTTGCTCAACCACTGTGCAGTGATTTCCTGTGCCAAGGTGGAGGCACCGCACATTAAAACTCTATTCTGAGCGCAGGCTCCATCCTCCCCGTGTATTGTGAAAGAATCCAATAATAAGGCTGAAAGTGAGAGAAACCCTGCCGAGATCTAATCACAGCCACACAATTGTACTGAGCCAGTGTCCAATGTATGCCGGAGCCAGGCTCATCAGCGGCCATTTTCAGAAGCCAATTTAAGAATTATCATCACTCAAGGTCTGTGATACATTTCTTACAGCACAAATTAAACTGAAATCAGCTCCGTCGTTTGTGCTGAGGTTTTTATTAGGCGACCCCCCCC
>OMLP01006653.1:2931-15787 GCA_900302685.1 Spondyliosoma cantharus | reverse complement strand
CCCCCAAAAAAAAAAATCTACATCTTTGTGTTGAGGGTGAAAGTAGCTTAACATTTCATAGGATGTGTTCAAGACCTTCGCTTCACTTGTGATTCTTTCAATACATTTAGATGATGGATGCCCACTTTGAAAAACACATTGCAGGGTGTGATTTTTGAATTGCGAAGTAAGTTGCCATCGTTTCAACTGCAGAGGGTTTTCATAAGAAATGTAATCTTCTATCTGTCTGCGTCTGAACAGAGTGGGTCCTTTTTTTTTTTCTGAGACTCTCTGTCCAGGTCCCTCTTTGACTTTCTAATTAGCAAAAACAGTCAAACTCAACACGGCAAGTTGCACTAATTGCATTTTTGTGCTCTGTGTAGCCACATTATGTAACACAAACTGAATATCTTCTCTCAGGGTTTGACGTCTTTTATTTTTATGATTACTTTATTATTTTTAGCCGCCAACCTGCGTGGAAGAGATTTAATTTGCATTACAGTAATTGTGTTATCTTCTTCCCTGTGAGGAAAATATAAACTAAAGAACAAAAGGTGGAGGCAACTGACAAACACCAAGTATAACTAAAACAATACATAATACAACAATGTCACTGTCGCCTACACAGGTTTGAAGTACGCAAATTGTGATTTTTGTGAACGTCACATTACTTGTGCATAAACGTGGGAGTTGGTGCTGCTGCAGGGTTTACGGGCAATGAGAGGGGACAGGAGGAAAAAAGGTTTTGAGTTTGGGTTAGGGTTAGTCTGAGTCTGAGCCAGATCCAACGAAACCAGTGGCGATCCAAACCCCCTAATCAGTCCTGCTGCAGGTTCAGCTCCTGCAGTGTCCCCTCCATCACCTGGGCATCCTTCTCTCCGTGCAGATCTTCGTTTGAGGCATATTTTTTTTACGAATGGTTAACAGCCAGAACAGTTGAGTACAAGGTCGTCGGCATCACTTGTACTATCAAAATTAAACTGGAGCTCAGTCAGGGACACATGCGCCAAGAACTTGACAATTTTTAAAAATCGTGTTTTGAGGGTTCAGTTGTTTGAGAGAGCTCTCAAATAACCTTAGCAGCAACAAAGGAGAAAGAGAAATACACCACCTTTAGCAAACAACTATGTGAGGAATCAGTCTCGGTAAAGTCAAAAATATATGGAAAAGTTTGACACGTAAGGACGAGGTTTGGGCGGTGGAGGAAGCTGCGGCAGAGAAAAAAAAAAACAGCATATCAGCAGAGTGCGGTTCTGTTAGAGCAGAATTCAAACTTGAACTGAATCTCCTGCATTAAGATTAGTTTTGGTGAACTGAAAGTCAGCCATCGTGACTGCACAGACCTTTGAGCAACCAGAGAGTGCAAAATGGAAGAAGCTAGCATAGCTTATTTGCTGTGTTTAATAGGTGATTACTTGCATAACAGCCCTTTGGAAGAGTCAGAACAACAAGTTCTTAAGCATTTTGAACGTTTAACTGAACCCCTCCAGAGCCGACTTTGCTGCCCCTCTCCCCTGCACTAGACAACAGGAGCATAATACTGGACGGAGAGGGTTGGCACGCAAACAAGGGGAAAACATTTTGGTGATTTATGCTAACAAGGGAGTTGGCATGGCCTCGCCACTCAAATTGCCCACAGGCTGGACTACAGTTATTCATTATATAGTAGTTTTTTTTGTTTTTTTTTAAAAAAAGGAGACAACTGTGCAAATGTGTTTTTGGAATAATCTACGAAAAACCTGTTATAGACTGAGATAATGAGCTTGCTAACTTCTTTCCCTGATCAGTAACTCTTCATTGAATGAAATGATGCACAACCATGACGATAACATGCCCGGGAGTAATGACTGAACTTCGCTGTGGCGCTCTGTGGCGCTCTGTGGCGGTGAGGTCAGTAATGGCGAGAAGTGTTAGGAGAAGGCTTTTAATGGCCGCGCTGTTCCCCAGTACAAATATGACAGGACGTTAATGGTCACCTGCTAGCCTGGCAGCTAATGAATTGAAGCCTATATGAAGCAGTCAGTGACAATCAGCTAATGCAAAGACGACTTCCTACACACTGCTACTTCTTATTTCCTTTTCTTTTTTTTCTTTTTTTTTCACTTGGATCCAAGTGTTAAAGCTGCATTCCAGCTCATCCACAGAACAACTAATGCTGGCGGTTCACTGTGCCAGAGTTTAGTATGGAGTGCATGCTGCGGGGGAGGGGGGGGGAGAAAATGAAATCCCAAGTGAAACAGTGCTTGGATGCAAGAAATTGCATATATGAACACGAGTGGAACAACTGTGCATGAAAGACATGATGAAGATTGAAGGCAGTGTGTGCCAACACAAGTTGAGCTCCTGAATTTACTGCCTCTGTAGCCGTGACAGGGGACTTTTATTAGAGCGTCCCTCCTGACACGTTACTGAGCCACTAGGGGGCTCTGGGGACGAGATTGCATCGTAACTATTCCAACTTTGCCAAAATGAAATATTGGTTATTCCCCAACACAACTCTGCCTTTAATGTATCATCGTGTGCAAGCGAGCGTGGGTATGAACGTGTGTGCGCTTCGTGTGTGCGTGTGTGTGTGTGCGCAGTCTCTAGGCCTGCAGTCCATAACAAGAATGTTCTACCTTGCCCCTGATTTGAACCCCCTACATCATGCCTTATTGTCTTCCACTTCTCCCTTCACACACACACACATGCACGCCGCACACACACACACACACACACACACGCACACTAATCAGGGCTAGGCAGCCATTGTAAGAGGCAAAGGTCTGCAGGGCTGTTTGATAGCAGATTAGGCTGGCGTGTCAGACAAGGGACCAGGCCACACAGCAGGCAAGTCACATGCTGAGTCTACACACACTGACAAACACACACCGGTACAGTCGCAGTCAAAAAGGAGGGAAAACGCATGCAAATAAATGGGCGCGCTCTGAAAGAAACTCAATGCAAACCTTTAGAAGAAAGACCACCAAGGTCAGCGCTGTTGTTGTGAGATGGTAACAATTCAGATGGTTGAAATATGGAGGCGGCAATTAAAGGAAAACGAACAAGAGCGTCGGACAAAGAGAGGGCTGGTTTGAAGAATCGAGCTGTGAAGACTAACTTGTGAGTTTCAGTCCAGATGCATTCAACTGCAGCACAGCTTGTGAGGGGGTTGGAATTTGGGGAAACATGTTATCAGTAAGTTTGGTAGCGGCTGGCATCAGTCATGACCAATCTTATCATCGCCGCTTTTACTTCCCTGCAAAAGCTGTGCACTCTGCATTTCCTGATGAGAACAGGCTCCAGCACAGCTGCCACAATAGCTTCTCCCAAGGGGGATTCAATGTCCTTGTGCAGGAGGTGCCGAATCGACACAAGTAAATACAGGCCGCCTTAAATTAAATTAACTTTAGGGGGGAGAAGATAAGGAAAGTTGCACTTACCCTGGTTCAGGGGTCCAAGGACAACCACGGCATTGTGGGAAACATTTCGGTGAAAGGCAACACAGAACCAGCGTTATCGACTGTTGACTGTGACATTGGGATAACGTGAAGTCATTCATGATGCTCACAGAAGATGAAGACAATGGTTACAATAAAATGTGTAATGTGACCCTGAGCGTCAATATTACACTAAACACGACAACAATTCACAAAACGTAACATTTTACTTAACACAAGATCATTTTGGTGAACAAACTGAAATGTTTTCAGTTGTTATGTGATTGTGTTTTGACTCTCAGGGCCACCAAATACAGGGAAATAACAAAAAGTTGTTTTTTTATTTACAGTATATTCTGTATATAAAATTTGTATGAAATGAAATCCGTAAAGAGGTTTTGTATGCGTGTGCACGTTTCTCGATAAATCCATTATAACGGCATAAAACCACAGGTTTATTTTATAAACCATTGGCCATGTGCTGTGCACCTTGGGCACGGTCTAAGCAGGTGGGAAGCGCGAAGCACACAAATGTTTGACATCAAAATTGCCCTGCGGTGCCTGATAATAACCGACACACCCCCACTGCGCCTGTCCTAGCCATCACATTCAGGGCAAGTCAATAAAAAACAGCCGTGTGGAGGTGAGAACACAGCTTGTTTGTGCATCCAGTGAAAACACCACTTCACTAAATACCTGGCCGTGTGCCACCACTAAATGAGAGCCCCTAGGATCATCCATCTTTTGACAATAAAAGCCCAATTTGTAATTTAAATTCATGAATGCTAATTCCTCTGACACCCTCAGAAAGACTTGCTGACTCAGACCTTTGACCCTTTGGAGCCATTAAAACTCATTTGAATCCGTGATTGTGGTCTGTAGTAGAATGTCGTTGATCATGATAAATATTCAGAGTGTTTTCATGTGAAATATAATGTCCTGAGTAATCCATGGGGATTGGAACTGATGAGGTTTTGTTCATACAAATCTGATTCTTCAGCCCTTTTTAGATAGAAAAGGTGGCACATTTGCTCCAAGGTGCCTTTCTAAAAGCGAGGCGTAATATTTCTCCTTTTCCAAAAGCCGCCACTGGGGTAGGCGTAAACATGTGACGTGACATGAAGCACGAAGTTGGGCAGTGAACAGTGACAACGAATTTGTCTTCAAAATAAGAGCTTTCCATTGCACCCCAATGGAGATTGGAACTGGGTTCTGAGCGGGGGGCTTTTAATTTGAAAGTAGCGACCGTTCGTTGCTTACCGGCCGCTCCACAGCTAGCGCACAGCCAGCGGACACAACCAAACAGCTGTTTGGTTGTGTCCGCTGGCTGTCCGCTACAGAGACCGAGGAGACGCTAGCATCTCCTGGATCTCAGTGGCTGTGCGGATGATGAAGGGATGGACTGACTGCTGTGATCAGCTGTTCCCGGCGGTGGACCGCACAACAGTGCAGGTCATTGATACCTCTGCCCATCTCACGCAGAGGCCGGCACATTGACGTCTCGGTTTTAGATAGAAATGGAGGCGGAATTAAGTGTACCCTCCGAGGCGTCATATTGGCGGCCCAAAACAGGCCGTCAATACGCCGCCTTCTGTCTAAAACCGCGGACCGGGCCGGCAAAAGGGCAGCCAATTGGCGGATTATTGACCAGTGTAAAAAGGACTATTGATTTCTGATTAATGTTCCGTGTTGAAAAAAGTAGGCCTGCATAGGTTTTCAGCATCACTGCGAGTTTAAAGGGGAGCTCCACCAATTTTACACATTGAAGTGCATTCACAGGTTTTGGGAAGTGCTGCTGCCTGTGTGTAAAAAGTATTTTTTTGGCTCTAGAGGAAGCTGCATGTAATCTGATAAATTGCCTCTAGTGATGTCACTCAGTGACTGTTGCGTTGTGGGTAATGTAGGCACCTGGTTTTGTAAAGGAAGAAGCATATGTGGATTAGAAAAAGTAAGATCTCTTGTTCTGCTGTATTGATTGTGATCATTTGTTTTGACACTGTCCATAATGAGTCCAACAGTGCTAGAATGCTAGACCAGTCGACTGATTTCCAAAAAATGGTTCCCACATTACCCACGATACAGCCACCACTGAGGATAGTCACACAATGGAAGCTAATTGGTTATCAAACCTGTTGGTTTACCTCAAAATATGGCAAACATCCTACACAATTAATCTATCCCTTGTCTTTACAGTTACAATCAATCAGGAAATAGTATAAAAAAATAATAATTTGACTACGTTTGTATGATTTGCACCCCAGAACACGGTAATGTGAATCTGGTCCATTTGGATCCAGGACTTGAACCAGCTCTCGATGCTGGTGATGCTTTTTTGCCCAGCCACAAAAAGAAGTTGCTGAAAATTCTGCTCAAATTGGTTCCATTTATGTAGAAACACTTTCAGTTCAAAACGTATTCTTTTTTTTGTGTCTTACCTATAAATGTGGCTCTACTCAGTATTTATATTTGCTGCTGTGCAATTTTCGTGTTTCTAGCAGAGTGGGTGATTTTTTTTTTCCCATTTACTGAGAGGAGAAATGAAGCTGTCAAGCTCCAGCGAGATATCAAATAAATGCACACTGAATGCCTCAGTATCATGTAGAAGTGGTTGCGAATGAAAGCCCATTCGACCATTCCGGTATGTGACATTACAGGCATGAGCTCATGCTTTCAAGTTGTCGCCGTGGGTCTAAACTGATAACATGTAACATGAATCACCATACCACTGCAAACTTTATCATATTATATTGAATCATACTGCAGACTAGATCGATAAAATCACCAACCAGGCAAATTATATGTTCCATTGGTTGTATATGATGATATCATAAGTCCTTTCAGTCTGTCATTTGTTTAAGTGTGACTTCTTTCACTCAGGAGCCCTTCACACGTCCCTCAGCTTTAATCAACGAAAGAACAAAAATAGCAAAAACAAATAGGTTGGCGTCACACCATGAATGTGTCGATCACCCACCATCTGGAAGCAGCCTCAACACTTTTTACTCAGCCAAATATTCAGTCCACAGCTGAAATCAAACCACGTTTATTGACAGAGGTAACAGAAAAACATAGTTGATGTGCTGAGAAAACAAAATGATGAATGTACTTTGGTTAAAACAGTGGAGGAGGATAATCACAGCTAAGGCCGCTGACCTCCCAGTGTTAATTATTTTAACCTTTTATTTGTCTCGTGAGGTTTGCTTACACACACACTCTGACACGTGGGTGCCACCAGCTGGAAGCTGCAATCGCACACATCCACCGAGCAGTTAGCTGGTCGACTGAGGTGTGTGGCAGTTTAGTGCTGTGCTCATTGGTACTTTGGCACAAGATGTTGAGTGTTCAACTTCAGATTTCTGTCAAAGAAAATCAGATTATATGACTGAGGATAGTCTGAAACTGTTGATGGAAATTAGATTTTTCTTCATTAAAGGGGCACTGTGTCGTTTTGGAGAAGAAATTCAAATTCCGAATTGTGATATTTACAATGATAATGAGGTAATAATACAAACTCAGAGACATTTATTTTCTCCACAAGCTGTTCTCAGGGAAAATGAGGTCCCCAGAAAACTGTTTGAAGCTAGACAGGTGCCAGGGTCCACCAAATGTAAAGGAAGTGAAAGAGTATGAAATTGCATTGTCCTTTAATGTCAGTTTGTTTATTCTGTCAGTGAAAAGAATTGGTTTGTTTAGTTTCTTAACGCATAGAAAAAACAGCCAGTGAAGATCTTTCTCTTCTGATTTCTGATTGTCCTGTTTATCATGGTTCAAGTTTATCCCAGAATAAATTTCACTGAAGTTGCATCAGGCTCATTAAATGAGGCCAAGGTTGTACAAGTATAAAATGTGTGTCTGGTGAGTAGAACATACGTCTCAGGAAAGAACAATTCTTCCTCACAATTGATTCAATTGACCCACATTTTTTTTTCCTTTTTGAACGAAAGCGAACTGCTGTGTTTTGAAAGCTGTGATCATGTTGCAAAGCCAGCTCCGTGCACAAGAGAAAAAGCAGTCGTATCACATTCGTGTCCAAGACAATGACCTCTGTCTGACCTCTTTGATGTAACCCCCTTTTCTCTCTCACACTCACTCACACACACACACACACACACACACACGGTCTGGTGGTGTTGCTGATGTTGGCACATTTGTGCTCTGGGACAAGAGTTGCTTCATTGGCACTGATTACCGCTTTATCCTTCCCCTGCAAACACCAGCCAACATCACCCTGCATACCAATGGACTACACCAACCACAGAGAGATACAGGGGAAGAGGGAAAAGGGATGAAGAACGAAGGAAAGATGAAAGAAAATGGGGAAGAAAGGAAGCTGGGAAGTAAGCATGCCTACTGTAGTCACTACGGCAAGTCATTTTACAAGACCGTTTGTCAGACTAGCCCATATGATCTGTCACAACATAAATCAAATTCACATTTCTGTTGATCTCATAGATTCCTTCATGCTTACATTTCTAAGCAGTCGATTCAGAGCAGAATAAATTACATAAAAATAAACCTAAATATTAAATCTTGACAGTATAAACCCTTTACTAGGTAGTTGTTGATGGTCAAGGAGCTCATATTCAATTGATTTCATCTGGTTGAATCCCTTGTGTTTTTTCAAGAGGCCGTGTTATGCTCATTTTCATCTTCATGCTTAGGTTTACATGCTTGATTGTTCAAAGAAACTACCTTTTTTTTCTTGTAGTGTCAAAAGCTACAGGACCTCCATTCACACCCTGTTTTGGCCAAGTCCTCCTGAAAGGCCCAGTCTGCTCTGATTGGCCAGCCACACAGTCCTGAGCAGGAAACTATGGAGGCATAATGAGAACTTGATCGAGCGTCGGGAGTTGGTGCATCGTTCATTCCAGTTAAAGTTGCTCAATGGTGCTTGAATCCGAAAACCTTACAACTTATAAACGTATAAAAGAGGCATGATGTGTAACATTACAGCATCTAGTGTGATGTATCAACCATATTCATAGCCCCATGATACCTTCTATGAATTTGGGCGTGACTCTCGGCGTGTCCTGTCGCCCAACCAGAACTGATGTCTCCATGGTAACAACACGCTAATCCCTGTTTGGTACAGCATGTCATTACATTCATGAAGATCTAGGTTGGTGGCTTTGTTGAGTGAATACTACTAACATTATTATTGGCTAACACAAAGCCCAATTAGCTTCTGCGTCCAAGGCCGTTGAAAGTGGTATTATGATTTTTTGTTTCACCCATAATTGTTTCTCCAGTGTCCAACGTTGGGCAGAATTTTCTAAACAATACTAATGGCATAACATGATAAAAAAAAAAAAAAAAAAATCCTTTACGTAGTGGCTAATTGTTGCTAGCTGTTTTTGAATCTTTTTGTGGTGGGTTGAGGACATAACAGGTTAGCAACACAGGCACGGATTTAGCTCTGTAACTACATCTGCTGCCAGCTCAGAGGTGAAACAACAACCCACCCATTCCGTCTTTGAACATTTTAAACAGAACGGTGAGGCGGAATAACTACACAACCTTCGCCTTCTTCAGCTAGCTTAAACAAGTCATCTGCTCAGCCGGTGTTTTTAGCTTCACGAGTCAGCTAGTAGGTCCGCTAGTTAGCTAGCTGCAGCTACAGTTAGCTGTTATTTTGCTGACATGCTGCCCCGTTTGTTCGGAGTATGAATTCCACAGACAGCCAATAGTCACAAATTGCACCTTTAAATCAGTTAATAAACGGTGTTTGGTGAGCTGAATCCAACCCGGCAGAGGCCAGCGCACAGTTCATTGAACTCCAACCTCCTGTCAACTCAGCACATTGTATGTTCCCACTATGATTTTGTTAACTATGTGGGATCACACTGGGCAATAATTCTGCTCCATCAGTGCACCGGCGAGAGATAGAATTCAGCCTGTCGGCCCTTTGCTGCATGCGCACACACAGGTCTGTGAAAAGTGAAAGTCTTTTCAGAGCGGCGCGACTGAAGCAGCAATAAGCTGAAAATGAAGGAGAGTTGAATCCGCCAAAGTTAACATTCACTGCCACATCGATGGGCTTCAGATGTGTCAGATGAGGAGCCTCCTGAATGAGTCACAGTCCACAGTCTGAGGAGAGCTGATAAGACCTGACGGAAGACCTGCCTTTCAACGGGAGACAGATTGAGTTGGAGCAAAACACATGGCACGCACACACAAAACCTGTCCTCACACGCACCGGATAGGCATATAGAGTGCTTGTGTTAAAATAATATTGAAAAAAAACGTGGAAACTGTTCATCATCACAAGTGGTAAACAGATTTTTAAAAAAACATCGCTAATACTTTAATTACTGAATCAATAAAAGTGAAACAAAATCCGAACAGACTCGATTTTTTAAAATCTAACTTGAAATTTTATTGACTCTGTTCCGATGGAGCGTTGTTGTGCAAAGACAAACACGGCACAGCGGATGAAGTCGTTATGTATTACAATGGGAGGGGACCGGCTGTACTTGGAGACGCATGGAGGGAGACTTTTTGGAACTGGTGTTAGACAGAAAACACATTTGCCAATTCAATCCCTCACATTGGCAAAAGGCGAGTTTCGTGACCAAACTATTCCAATTGCTTCCCCTGTCGAATAGCAAGATGTCTTGGGACAGCTTGATGCCATATGTGACTGCCTGGATATGAACCAGGGTCTTTAAGCCAGTAAAAAAAAGAAGACTCTTTACTGAGCACGTCTATTAAAGCTATACTGTTCCAAAACGGCAACGTCAGACAGGCAGTGCTCAGTTTGTTTATGCACCTTCCAAACCCTTGCCTTTTATAACTAGCAGCGACATCCACCATCTCTAAATGTCTCTCTCCTCTTGCTCGGGAAAACAGATGACGCCCTGACATGATGGCAAACATCTTCCATTTGTGGCACAATTAATATGTTAGGACAGACTAAATGATTTCCAGTAGGATTTTTGCCATTTATCCGGTTATTTATGCTGTAATTGGGCCCGTGTTCAATATCTAATGAAAATCCAAATGAAGGGTGCTGTCAGGGCGAGCAGGAGAAATTAGATTGAAATAGACTTTAGCATATTGCCGTGACAGCCAGAGTGCAGTTAAAAAACAAAACAAGTCTATCTGAGAGACACTGTACTGTATCACAAGGAGCAGGGCGGTGAAGTGAGCTGACAAATTGACTATTTGCTAAACCCCGGCCCCCTTAGTCACTGCTGTCAAGCCTTCCATTCCCACACCGCACATACTCAGTTTACAGTGATCATGCCGGCGGATTTACCTAATGAAAATCAAACTAGCTTTTACAACAATGGTTATTTGATTTCACAGAGAAATAAACAAAATCCTACTCCTCCTTCTCATTTGTCGCCAACAGCTATGTTTTTTTTCTGGCTAAAATGGTGGCTGTTGCTCCTTAGCCATGGCTAGCTAGTATTAGTTGATGACATGAATGTATAAGGGAACGTTTGATGCCGCTCTGCCTCACTGCCAATTTTTTCCAGTGGCCACTGCAACGGAAAATATTTCCTGCAGCCAGAAAGCAGATCAGCAAAAGGTCTGTCTCTTTGTGTAGGTTTTTTTAATTCAATATTCTTATCTATTTAGAAAACTTTCCCAGAATCAAGCTACTTTTTTAATCAACTTATCCGTCGCAGAAGTACCAAAAACTGCAGCTCCTTGAATGGCCACTTGAGGCTGCCTCTAAAGCAAGTCAGTCCTCACAAGACCACCTAAAATTTTATAGAAAAATTAAAAATGTTTACTGCCTGGTTTAAAAAAAAAAAAAAAAAAGCTATTATTTCCCTGCTCATGACAACTTATTGTCATGATTATCACACAGCCGGAGGGAAGGGACAGACACCGGTGGATTAATGAATGACCCTGTTAGCGTTACCCAGCAGACAACTGAATAAACAGCGAGAGTCAAGGAGAGCTCAAGAGTTTTGTTATTAAACTTTTGGAATCAAAAGTGGATTCTCAAGTCCTCAGGAACAGCGGCCATCTTTGCAGTCCTACTGACATAGTGGCCAAACCATGTAATTACAAGTCATGTGACATATACTGGCCCAGAAAGAGTTGCACCTTTAAACTGTTTTATTCACAGTAAAGTTAACAAAGGGCTAAACTGGAGGTTAGCCGTTAGCCGCTTGGCCAGCAAAAAAGTCTCTATGTGCCACACAATGTGGAAGCTATGAAGAAGATCCAGATAATTTCACACCCAGGATGTCGCACTGGGGCTCCACCTCTGATGCTGTATCCAGATTTCCCTTACTAGATATGAATGTTGTGTTTCAGCATTGCTTTAAGCAAAACTGCAACGCTGTGGTTAAATAAGCGATTTTTTAAAAAACATAATTTTCCTTCAGTGGACTTGTGCCAGTGCAGATTTTTACACCATGATTGCTTATTAACCAAGCAGACGCCGAGCTTCGCTGCTCCCCCTTCCCCACTAAGATAAAGACTGTGCTCACCTCAATAAAATAACACCCTAAAGGAAAGTCTTCACTGTGATTATGGATGTGATGATGATGATGTTGATGGCTACCATCTGCAGCACCTAAGCACCTACAATCACACAGTCACATGCTGGGGGGGATAATTGCTTTTATATATTGTTTTCCGATGTTAAGTGGCATCCAATGTTCTTCATGCGTTATACATGCCCCAAAGACAACAACTGTTGTATATGTTGTTTTGCTGCATGCCCACAAAATAACCGATAACCTAACAATGGTCGTTTTTTTAAAACCGCAAACCTTGCACTGGCGAATGTAATTCCGTGATATATTCATTGGGGAATAATAAATTGCGACAACATTTATTCCTGCTGAGCACACACATGGCACCGGTGTGACTAATTGTCAATGCGGCAACTGTCTTTATGTAGCATGACACGCGGACAGAGGAGGTAATTGTTGATGCAGCTGAAACCTCTTTTCCTGCTGCCCGTTCCGCTTGGCTCCTCACCTTTTATATATCACAGGACTGTTTCCTCGCGCTGGGAAGCAGCTCTCCTGCAAGCGGAGAAACATGCTACTCAAGCGCACTAATTTAATTTAAGGTGCCACATATTCATTGCAACAAAACGATATTCAGAGGCCTCCTGGGAGACGCTTTGGCAGTCGATCTTACCCCAGACTTTTCACTCTTTCACGAAATTGTCAGAGCGAGAACACAGAGTGCACCGCTTCTAAAAGAGAAGGAAACACACTGCGGGGGGATTCAATCGGTTTACAACCGAGGCTGCACCACCTGAACACGAGCCACACCTTTTTGGACTGAACCTTCCAAATATCAGCCGCCCCCACAGTTCATTGACTCAGATTTGTTCTGTACACCGCTGACAATAATGCCCTTTTTTTCTTTTTCTTTTTTAACTGGCTCTGCTCTGTAGCCAACCCTGCTCTCTGACCTCTCTGGAAATGCACAAGCAAAAAGATTATTTTCCCCGCCGGGATCAATAGAATACCAAGAAAAAA
>OMLP01006649.1:3505-18327 GCA_900302685.1 Spondyliosoma cantharus | reverse complement strand
AGCACACTGAAAGAAAGGGGGGTAGCATAATAGGTCTCCTTTAACAAAGCATTTTAACTGCAATCATTTCTTTGAGAATATAAAAATGTTATTGTGATACATTGTCCAGATTTCTCTTTGCATTGTTTCTTTTTAATTTTCATTTCACAGTTGAAGGACCACAAAGCTAAAGATGGGACAGATAAGCCCTCTTTGAGCCCTAAGGTTCTGAAAACTCAGAAGAAGATGAAGCCACCAGACACCACAGGTGGTTAGATCAATATATAGTGTTTAGTGTTACAAAAATGTGTCAGTGCTTGGACTCATGAATTTGCCCACAAAGCTTCCATGAGAGGCACAATTACTCTATTACATGAACAGCCAAATCCTGTGCATTGTAATATGTTGGGAAGCTATAGTGAATATTTCATTGTTAAATCCAAATTCTCTTTTGTAGAAAATGTCTCCCTGAAGAAGCAGGCGTTGCTTCTGGAGGAGGTGCAGAAACTCAACAGGGAGAATGCAGAGAAATCAGGTCAACAGCTCACCCCTGGACATCTGGATCTTGAGGCTGGAGTGCCCCCTAAAGACCAACTGCCCGATGCCTCTGCTTGCAACTTGGTGGACTTCCTGCGCGAGGACTCCCAGAAAGATGAGGTTGTTGAGGCGACTAGTGAGGAGAAGGTTGGGGAAAAGGTGCAGCAGGTGGAGGCATCGGTTACAGAGAAAGAACCCGAGCTTGAAGCGGGGGATGTATTGAAAGAAAAAGAAGAAGAAAAGCTCCCAGCCGCAGAGGAGAAGAAGGAAGAGGTTATTTCTTCTGAAGAAGTAGCCATAGCCTCAGAGTTACCTGTTGCACAAGAACATGAGGAAGAACCGACCACTACGAGGTAGTAAATGTTTAATCCCAAAAGATGCTGGAATGTTTAGTCAATAAATCGATTCCTCCATAAGAACAGAAAATAAACAACACAACTGTTTTATTCCAGCAGCGATGACCACAAAGATGCCCCCCCACCTCCAGAGGCCAAGCAGAACCAGATATCAGAGGTCAGCAGCACAAGTACCAAGTCTTTTGTAAGCAAGCAACACTTTGTTGTGGAGAAACACACAAGGCGCCAGGTGGTAGAGGTGGTGGAGGCGACGGAGGAGGAGGAGGAGGCGGAAAAGAAGAAAGTCAGCGAGGAGGACGAGCAGAGGCTTGAGTCCGAGGGCTGGGCTGTCTTCAGGGCGGACGGAGTTGAATTCCAGTTAAACCTCAAACAAAGAGTGGCGGCGGGGAGAAAGGACAACGATGCAGAGCAGGATGCAGAAAAGGAGGACGATGACGATGCAGAGCGCTACTTCATTGGTGAGTCAGGAGCCCACGATGCTAATTGTGGTAGGAAGTTGAAATCCTGATCCTGTTTTAACACAGTTAAGTCCTACAGTATATAAGGCAGTGCCAGAATAATGATGATCATTACAAACTCCACATGTTAAGGAACCTGTAAGTGGAGCTTGAATTCAGCAGTTTGAAGTAAACTGAAGGTATACAAAAACGTAATATAATCTGATTTTATAGTGTGCTCATCAGTGCTGACAAGTTATTGTCTTGGTCCAAGTCCTTTTTAATTTTATAAATATATCACGAAAGGTTAATGTAATTTAAACACAGGACAGCTAAGTCAAGCTCCTGCCCATCCCCTCCCAATGCGACATGTCCTCAAAGTACTAGGCCATTAATAAACTTGCATACAGCCAGAAAGTCATACAAAAATATACCTATATAAATAGTCTTATACAGAAGATATATTCACAAATTGAATAGAAATATTAATAATAATAATGACAATTAAAAGTAAAAAACACACAGATTGGGGCACATATAGTTATTCTGTCTTGGTTACAAAAAAACAAATGTAGGGGATCTGAATCAAAATTGATTAAATTAAAAACAACAATCACTTTCAGCCAATCTATCGTTGATCTGAGAATCCTAACAATAGTACCGTACAATAGTGTGAAATATGATAAAGCCCTCGAGGCGCTCTGACACTGAGACTATATGAGATGTTGTGCTAAAACTTTGTTGCTCCTCTGTAATATTTAAACAACAACTGCGCCTGTAGTTGATGTTTATCATCGCGCGCTAATGCACAATGTGATAACTTGATTATAGTAGCCGTTCCTGTAGCTGCTGCTCCTGTGTTCTCACATTCCTCATAACTTATTAAAATGGATTATATCTTTTCTCTGGTTCCCCCCTTCCCTCCTTCAGACACCTCTCCTCCTCCAGGGGCTCCTTTTAACCACCGCCTCGTTTCGGCCAAGCCCAACCAGATCATCAACTTCTACACCATCAACTGGCAGGAGGTCCTGGGCGGGTGAGCACCAAATCTTTATGTTATGAAAAAAAACAGCTATTGATAACCAGCTGGTCTATCGCAGATGAAAGGCATGAATTCCCGTGAGGCCTAATTGTGTAACGCCCCTCTCTTCCTCCACCTCCTCCTCCTCCTCCTCTCCCCTGGGTCATAACTCCAGAGTCACGGCAGTTATTTTTACATCAGGACTGGGTGGTATGTGAAACTGTATCCCTGGTGCCAGCTGGTAGCTAATCACTAAGTGTTAATCCAAGTCTTCAAAGAGGAGACACAGCCCAGCTCAGATTTAATGAAATAAAAGATTAAGCACACACACAGTCCTACAATAAAACGTCTCTGTTTGATGGAAGATCACTTTCTGATTTGTCATGGAAACATAACTCTCTTGTCCTGTTTCATAACGATTTAACTTAAGTGTAGAGAAACCTTTTTTTTTTTCTCTTCAAGGGGTCGTTTCGGTCAGGTGCACAAATGTGTCGAAAACTCCTCAGGTCTCACTTTGGCGGCAAAGGTTATCAAAGCCAGGAGTCTGAAGGAAAAGGTAAGCGAGCGCCTCATGTTGAGTGTCGTCATACCGAATTAGTCTTATTTTTTTGATGCTACAGTGAGAGCCACACCGCATGATATAAAAAGCAGGGGCTCACATGCGAGTTTTAGTACATACTAGTACATGACAAGGCCGCTTGGAACAGAAGCAGAGGGAATACTTCTCACCTAGGTGAGAAATATTTGACCTAGAAGAGAAGATGCATTGTCTCATAGCAGAGAACAGCTGACACCTCTCATCGTGTCCGTGTGTGTCTGTCCGTGTGTGTGTGTGTGTGTGTATGGGCGACCGCTTGTCTCTGTGTGTGTTTGTCTGCCTCTGCATCTGTCTGTCTGTGTGTCTGCGCCTGTGTCTTTGGTAGGAGGTGGTGAAGAATGAGATCCAGGTCATGAATAATCTGGACCATGCCAACCTGATCCAGCTCTATGCAGCTTATGAGTCAAGGAATGACATCATCCTTGTACTTGAATAGTATGCTCCTTCTTTTATATTTTCAGCACATATGTTTATTCATTTCCAGATAGCTTATTGAACGCCTGATAGCAAGTAGTTAAAAGGTCCAGTGTGTAGGATTTGAGGGACCGGTCCTCTTTAGTCTGCCATGTTGTGCCGCCATGTTTCTACAGTAGCCCAGAACGGACAAACCAAACTCTAGAGCGGGCCGAACGCATGATATATGTGAGGCTAGGGCTTTCACAATATCAGATTTTCACTAGACGATTATTGTAGCAGAATGGAGTCAATATGATTCTGATGTAATCACTATATCTATTGAAATTTGAGCTAGCAATCAAATCTATCATCAACTTTGTTTACTGTGTGTTTTGTCTCAATAAAAAAGATTAAATCCTCGAAATTCAAGCGTAAGAAGGTGAAGAGAATCTGTAACCATAACTTTAAAAAAAAAAAAAAAATGTGTCTCAAAAAGAGACCAGATGAGCTCATAAACAAAAGATGCACAAGGCCAAACATCTCTGCTGGATTATTCAGACGTGTATTATTAACAAAGTAAATGTTTTACGCGAACGTGTTGTTAAAGTCCTACACACTGGACCTTTAAAGTAGAGTGACTTCAATAATAGCCAGTAGAATTTTGATACATTCTTAACTTTGCTAAAAATGTGTAGTCTGGTTAATTGTGCAAATATAAAACAATACTTGGCATTACATTTGCTTCAGATTTGAACTGTTTCATTGGAGATTTTTAATGCATTTGCCCTTTTAACCTTAGTGTTGGTGGAGGGGAGCTGTTTGACAGGATCATTGATGAAAACTACACGTTAATGGAGCTGGACGCTGTGGTGTTCATCAGGCAGATCTGTGAGGGCCTGCAGCACATGCACAAAATGTACATCCTGCACCTGGACTTGAAGGTGATAATTCAACTCATTTGCTGTATGTTGTAATAGTTTTAGGCAATATACATTTTCAAAGTTGAATCCTTGTTTTGTTGTAAATTTCAGCCGGAGAACATTCTGTGTGTGAGCAGAGTCACAAATAAGATCAAAATCATCGACTTTGGTCTGGCGAGGATGTAAGTACCAGCATTTCCTTCTCTTTTTATTCAATTCTGTTCTATTCTTCATTCAAAATGTAATATCAGTTATATTCCCCACATAGATATAAACCACGGGAGAAACTGCGAGTGAATTTCGGCACTCCGGAGTTTCTCGCTCCTGAAGTCATCAACTACGACTTTGTGTCGTTCAACACTGACATGTGGAGCCTCGGCGTCATCACCTACATGCTGTAAGTAAACATGACCACATGCACAAACACATCCATACACTAACCATAATGACCATCTCTCGCCCGTCTCTTCCTGACAGTCTGAGTGGTCTCTGTCCCTTCCTCGGTGACGATGACAACGAGACTCTGAATAACATCTTGGCCTGCAAGTGGAGCTTTGACGAACCCGAGTTTGTAGACACATCCGACGAAGCCAAAGACTTCATCTCCAAGATGCTCATCACCAATAAAGGGTATTTATCTTTTTTCCAATGATTTAACATCTCTCTGTGTGCAGATGTTAACATGTGGTGGTTTTTAAAATATAAATTATATCTGAGTGTTGTTGTGTTTGCTCATCAGTTGGAGGATGGGGGCATCCGAGGCCTTAAGACATCCCTGGCTATCTGACCCAGTCCTTCATCATCGCCTTAACATGAAGGTAGAATACATGCATACATCGTACATAAACTGAGAAACAACACTGAGTTAGTGTTCTTAAACTAACTAAGAAATTTTGTGTCACGCTTTATTTCACAGAAAACTATGTGCAGATCACGGCGATCATCCTGTGTGCCCACAACTGATAGTTGAGGTAAGTCTGTTTTTTCAGGCATCTTTTTACTTTATTTATTCTTTCTAATTTGTGTTTTTATTTGCTTATTTTTAGTATTTTTTGTCTTTATTTAGGCTCTTTTGTAAGAAGCGACAAGAGTGTCAAACGTTCAACAATCACAGAAATATTTCTTAAATATCCACCAGGTGGCAGCATCGCTCAAGTTTTGTGCAGGGCAGCAGAGCAGCAAGAGAGATTCCCTCCCTCACAGATATAACACTAACTGTGACCTTCTAAGAGTGAATAATACCATTTTACACCATGTTTTTATTTGTAGGGCTACAGTGATGTGATGGCTCCAGCTGTGGCCACTTGGACCAACCCTCCTGTCCATGTTAATTACCTAATTTCGAGTCCACGCACCTGAAGCATGGGCTGAAATTCTGGCTACCCCGCAAACCTTTTTCCTGACATGTGATCCGCTGTGTTGCGTCAATGTGAGAAGTAAACAAAAATGATGTACGGATAAAAACAAGCTTTGTTCACAACCCTGATTCCCCCCAAAAATTGGGAAGCTGTGGAACAGTTTTCAGTTTAAATTCAGATTCAGATAAATACAGGTCAAAAACAGATTTGAAAATCATTGCATTCTGTTTTTATGTACGTTTTACAAATTGCCCAACTTTTTGGGGGTCACGGTTATGATCAGGATTTGATCTTGGAAAATCCCATCATGCTTTAGGCTGAACCTTCATGATGAAACTGTCTTTTTCTTGAAATGATGTACAATTCATATCAGTATTGTTCGAGAAAAATAACAAGAACATCTTACAACATTAATCAATCCAGTGAAATACAACAAAACAAAAAAATACAACAAAAAAACTACAATACAGTTATAAATTCAACATTTTTTTTCAGTCATTTTTCAACCAATCAATTGCTGGAGTGTGGTTCTTAAATGTAAGGATTTGCTGCATTTATGACGGTAAATGAAACATTTTTGGGTTTTGAACTGTAAATTCAGGAGTGCAGTTTTTGGACTTTTTATAGACAAAATGGTCAATCCATTAATCTTGAAAAGAATTGGCGGATTGATTGACAGGTAAAATGATCATTAGTCACACAGCCCTAGCTGAAACTGTATCGGAGAAATGGCAACTCACCCGTTCTGGTGGTTTGTAGCAGTGTTTTATCGGATTGCATTATATTGTAAGGTGTTTTAATCCTCTTGTGTTTTTGGCATTTCAAAACGGTGCTAATCTCGTAATTTTACCTAGTTTCGTCAGACGTGTATTATCTGATAAGATCTCGATTATGTGTCGCACCTTTGCCTTGAAAGTCGCATGTGCACATCGTACTCTATCTACTTCACTTTGAAATATCCACCCCCTGAGCTACCATCATATATCTCTAACCAAAAACACTGTGCTGTTACTGTTTGCTGTTGTTATCATTCTGTTGATAGATAAGAACTTTAGAAACATACCTCAACTGCTTCAATAAGAAAGGCTACGGCGTGACTTGTATTATGCGACCCTCCCCCGCTCAGTTACAAATATCATCCAACATCTTTCTGTGGGCTGTAAATAAACGCTGAGCTGTAGAATAAAATTCAGTTTTTTTCTCATATCGTACGGGGTAGAACTGCTGGATGTAGAGTATGTATGGACAGAAGGAAATGTGTGGTTGGTGTCTTGAGCTGTAGTATGTTGCACTTTATAATGTTATTTATTTAAACATAGATTATACATGAAGCTATCATAGTTCCAGTGAAGAAGCTTGTGTGGTCTGATCTTTCTCATCCTGCTTTTACTTTATAACGAACCGTTCACCAACACAGTTTATGTCTTATCAGCTTAGTATATTACTTTAATTCTTTGTTGCATGTCTCTATGAGTTTGTGTTTTATCAAAGCAGACATTAACTTGTTACACAGAGAATTAACTTTTTTTTTTAAAACTTCTTTTTTTAAATTGTACTGTATGCTTGACTCCTCTAGCACCACTCTAGCTGCACATTCATGCTACTGTAGAGGCTTTTTCCACAAAACAGTGTTGTCTTTGAAATGCCTTCTGTGAAGGTCCACTAACTGAAAGTAATACACGACCTACCTATTGTTGCCTACGTTGATAAAATGTTGTTAGAGCTACGTTTATGTGGTTTTAATTTAACCTTATGATGAATGTTACCTTAACTGTTGTTGAACACCGAGTGCTAGTAAAAGAAGTTGTCCTCACCGAGTGTAAACAGTTTCAAATTGAGCATGTATTTGAGAAGTGTGTACACATCCAATAAACTGAAATTGTGTCTTAAATGAGAGTATTGTTTCCTTTTATAACTGTTATTTGAAGTTCAGCTCAATCACACAGTGTAAAGCATTCAGGTCTTTGTGAAAGGCCCCTGCAACGGATAACTAGCCAATATTTCAAAAACTTTGATATATTACTGAGTTGGTGTTATACTCTTAATGCTAAACAGGAGTGTATATACAGCATAGACCGGTATCACAGGAGCACTAAAGCCTTTGGTATGAGGAACATGGGATCAACTGAGGGAAAAGGCTCTTTATTTTAGGAGGAAAATAAGCCCTCCACACAAATCAGACATCTTCTTTGGTAACTCGTCTGTAGTGTTCACACTGAAGTAAAGATGCAAAAATGCAAACCCCTCCGTCACAGGTTTTATGTTTTACTTTGGTAAAATAGCCAGCCGCAATCTATAACAAAATTAAATTCTTATTTTAAAATATGAATAGAATATAAAAAAAATAACACATTCAATTAATAATTTCTTATTTTCTTTGGTAATTTGGTAATATACAGATATGCAAGGGTGGCTGCTGCGTAATATATATGTATGACTGTTGTCCAGTGTCAAGTCTCTCTGTTTGATGGTGTGATGTGACGGTATGACAAACAGTACAGGCGCTGATTTAGGCAGAAAATCTGTCAAAATAGATGGGCTGAGCGAGAAAAAGCAGTCAAGACTGTCACGCACAAAAGTGAGCGGTCAGTAGAGACAAAAGAGGAACTACTTGCAGCGATGGCATTAGCATGGACACTGCCCTCAAGCTGGCTATAATGCTAGAGCTCAATGGTCAGGATGTTAGTTTGGCCATTGTGTTGGACATAATTCAAAACAGGTTATACATACATACACTATGGCAAGGTTATTCAGCTACAACTAGGGTTACTTACCACTGGTGATACACAATGAATCACAGATAACTTAAACACATACAGTTAACACTCTCAAAATAATTGAAATAAATTCGATTCTTGTTTCTGCCTGCAAACATAGCGCCGTTCATGCAAGTCACACGCAGTGCAGCCCTTTTAAACTCAAGTTCAGGATAGTTAACTGAACATTAGCGCTCATGGATCCCTTAGCAACGCCGGTGAAATGTCCACGGCACCCACTGATGTTAGGAGCAAACGTATTTTACTCTTGGTCATAATGGTGATACTAGGAAAGCCTAATATTCCCTGAGGTGGTGAATTGTGTAGAGAGTTTGAGAAGCACTGGCGTGTCATTAGGTATTCCTAGCAGTGTGTGAGTGTGTGTGTGTGTGTGTGTGTGTGTGTGTGCTTTATAACTGTAGCTAACACGCTCTGGAGCCTTGTGCCACTGATGCTAAACCCCCAAAAGTCTAAAACCAACCACATTTTTACAGCATGATTCCTTGTCTCCATGAAGATTTGTTCTTGCTGTGACACTGTAGTGAACTATTTCTGGTAAGAATTTTTACAATCTCAGCCCAGGACTATTTAAACCTTGAACACGCAAACACGCTCTCATTCGAGATGAAAGCACAGCTGATTCCAGGAGCCTAATAAAGAGACACTGAGGGAGCCAGTGTGAGCAATCCAGTTTGTTCACCTGAGATAATAAACTGCGTGTGTGGGATGATGATGATGTCGGGGCAACGGGGATTTTCCTCAGATATTTCAGAGAAAAACAAGTGGGTATCGATGCTTTTTTCACAGAGGTCACAGGAAGGCTTGAGATACTGGAAAATAATGAAGAAGAATGGCAGTGAGGAGACAACAATGTGAGTTTGTGAGGACACATTTCAAGCTACATTTCCACAAAGTATACCTTAACTTTCAGCCTGCTGTATCCTTCAAAAGACAGTAAGGTCTTATTTTACAGAACCCACAGGGTTAGTCAGGGATAAGTGCAGACTTTACGGGAGAGTACCGTTGGAAACATGTATTTAATTGTACAGAAATACCAGTAAAGCAAACTGTACCACTAAAAAGCATCGAAACCCAGTAGTTGACCACTTTTACATCCAGTACTTTCAGACTGGCCATAAAATTGTAAGAGCCAGCTAAATAATTCACAGTTTTGGGTTATTTTCATTATATTATGATTTATAGAAGCCAGCCTCCACTGGACAGTGACAGGAAAGATGGATGAGAGAGACACGCTGTCTTCCATCGGTATGAAAACCTGAAATCAACATGAGCTCAAGCTGCTTTTGTGGAATCTCTTCTTAGAAAGTGGACCAGGAGGCAGATGGGCAGCTAAAAATGAGGAACCGCCTTAAACCGGCTGAGAAAGAAAATGTAAAGAGTTATGTGGTGGATAATTTGGAGTCTCCTTAAACATTGAAAAACAAAATAACAAAGGTTTTAAAGTGAAAGGTAATCATTTTAGATTTAGATTTTAGAAAGGTGTAATATGTAAGAATTTTAGTTTAAAGCAATACAAAGATTAAGTAAAACTATTAATAGAATGTAAAACCTCCTCCTCTCTGGGGTCCAAAGCTCCAGTGCTTTAAGCTCCCAGTCTGGACCACTACCTGCATGGCTAGCTGAGCTAAGTAGCTAATGGCAGCTGCAGTTAGTGGTTAGTGGTTTATTTGCTGCCTCTTATTTGTATTGAATATTTGGAGATTGAATTTAACAGTTAACCAATTACATACATACTTACATAATGCGCCTTTAATTCACCTCAAAACCGTACTATTTCAAAATAAATAGGCATAAATAAACCAAAAATGTACAATTAGGGAAAAATGGGAAATATACGAGTGCAGATAACGATGATGAGTGTTTTAAAAAGAACCCAAAAGTCATACTTATGTAAAGGGAAACATATTACATTAAGATGTGAGTCTGGTAAAAGTGAAAATCAGCCATATAAATAGTGTTTGAGTAAAATTCTTAAATGTCCTTAACTATCAAAAGTATTTTTTGGTACTAAATGTACTTAAATATCAAAAGTAGAATTAAAAGTAAATCTCTACATATATTTACATGTTTTTACTGTATTCTATGCGTCGACTGATTATTGTTCTGGTGGATTATTGGATCTGACATTGAGCGTATTGGATTAGCGAAATCCAATTGAAAAAGAAATAAATCAATTTGAAAACGTGGCATGCTCTGATGCACCATGAAATCTGCTAGTAACTAGTCACTAAATGTATCAAATAAATGTAAAGGAGTATTTGCCTCTAAAAAGTGGTGGACTGGAGGTATAAAGTAGCAGAAAATGGAAAAACTCATGTAAGGTATATGTACCTTCAAAAAGTACAGTACTTGAGTAAATGTGGCTGGTTAAATTCCATCAGCGGTGATGAGGAAACACAGTTGACCACATCTGGCTAGCATGCTGTGGCTAGCTAGCTTCATTATTTTTATGCTGGCTACTGTACATTTGCTACCGTCAACACTTTTGCTACTGAAGTTGCCTTTTTTCTAAGATGGCCCCTGGCTCACATGCATAAAAAAATAAACATAAATACAACATTTAAATATAACACCCCTAATTGTGACTTTCAAATACGTTCCAGCCTGATTTTCCTATCGAGGACTGACAGCTTTGTTTAGTCTACTGTTTGTTTATGTTCACACATCATTTCATCAGACACAAAAGGTTTTAATGTCAGGAACGGTTCAGGGAGAGTTCATGCATTCCTCCATTACAAACACCAGCACAGTCTGAGTCAGTTAATAGCCAATTCCTCTGAACATGCAAGTCGTTTGGCAAAACAGGTGATACTGATTTCTTCCAAGTATCCCCCCCCCCTTACTTTTTTAGCATAGCTTTTCAGAAGCCTGAGGGTTGGAAGCCGAACGCAAGCTTTCGCTCTATCCCTGGTCCGCGGCCCAGGTTGGAATGGTGAGAAATTCAATTTAAGAGGAGAAAAAAAAGCCCTCTAGAACTGCCCCTCAACCACCCCGCCTCACCCCTAAGTCCCCTCCATCCTCATCTCCAGGGGCGATCTCGAGGAGCCAAACCAAAACCAGATGGACTTATTGAGCCTAAAGATAACAAATAGTGCCTGAGTTCCTGTCAGTTAGAGACCACCGGAGCTAAGAAGCTGAGGCTGAGAGGAAAAGCTTACTGACAAGTCGACTTCTTTGTCCTGCTGTAAAAAATATTATTAATATTGACGAGTGTTATAGTACAGTAAACGTGACCGAGAATCTGGAGCCAAGGTTCTGGAGTGAGGCTGGTAAATTCTGGTGTTCGTGTTAAGATGGGGGTTGCATTCAAAAGACCAGGTGCCATCTCTGCTTCGGGAAGGTAGGCTGTCAGCAGTGACCCGAATCTCTGGGTGGCATGCTCTCCAGTTTGTTAGTCGATACACCTACCGCCCACACATACGCACTTAGTAAGAAATGACAGAGGGAGAAAAAAGAGGTGGGTGACCCCAGAACTCTTCACAGCCTCCCTGCAGATCGACTAAGAAAGTGTCCTTTGTAACAGGAGTTTCCTGTACGTAATTAAAAAATATTGGGCCCTGCTCAGAAAGGAGGGGACGGGGCCAGGGGGTTGCAGGATGCTATGCGAAGGCTAAGATTCCCCTGTTCCACTCCTCGTTTCATGTAAGAGCCCCGGAGCTGGCCCTGACGTTTGTCCAAACATGAGACGCTCTCTTTCTCCAAGGAGGTCCGAAGAGAGGACCAGCCAGTTCTCAGGGCCCGGGGGGCAGGTGGTTCTGATTTGCAGGGGGGGGCAACAGACCACGTTTATGTTCAGTTAATGGCAGTACACGTGTCGTCACGTCCAGTGGTGGGAACATGCTGGGTGAGTGATCTGTTTTTAACACCGCTGAGGTTTGCCACCAATAACAACACAACGTCCAGTTATCCCTTTATGACACTCACCAAAATCACTGAAAATATCCAGTTTTTTACAAAGGATTTTATCTAAAACATTTGAACTTCTGAAAGAACAAAAAGGTTCTCTTTTTACGAGTTAAAATCATAAGCAATAAGACTCGCCCCATGATGTCAGTAACAGCCCTCGATGTACAGCGTAACTGCTGTGGAATTATGGTGCACCAGCTCCATACGTAGAGGGAATTTATACTGTAGTTATTATTCAACTACTGGGTACCTACTCTATTACTATTACAGGGAAATAGTGTCACATTAAAACTGAGGCAGAATCTGGACACGTCAGGGAAGATGTAGTGGTGATTTCTGCATTCCTTTACAAGCACACATGCACTGATGTACTCACGCATTCACACACTTGCAACCTCCATGGCGAATTTCAGCCTCGTAGATAGAAAGCTGTGGTTGCTTTAGCTTGGACCCAGCTTTGTGGACCAATGGACTGTCAGACAAGGCAGAGGGAAACAGGGCTGCTGATCATGTCCAGAAGCATCATAAATGGATTTTTAAAAAGAAATGGTACATCATGATCTGAGAAATAAGGTGCTTCTTGCTCTCATAACAGATCGTGTGTGTGAGCTGAATGTATTTGATGTGTCTGTAAAGACTTATTTAAAATAGATAGGAAGGCAGTTCTTTTGCACAAGATACAAGTAGATGATTAAAGGTGTGTACTGGCCCATGTGGCTGAGTGATACGTGCAAAAATGTTTTTCTTTTTGTAAAGATATGCTTATTATCAATTCTGTTTAACACGTTGGGATCGGGGCAACACTGGAACGTTCCACAGGTAAACAGGTCTGTTGGTAGCAGGTGACAGTGTTGTGATTGGGCGTGAAAGGCTTGGTCGTTCACAAACGGAAAGGAAAGGATGGTGCAACATAAACGTGTAAGGATTTTACTACATGATCTCAGAAACACTGTAAAACTGTTGTCAGTCGACACAGTTCTTTTAGAAATGTTTGTAGTCTGTTCTTTTTAAAATTTTGTACAGTGTCACAATTTCTGGGGCTGCGTCTACAGCATGTTTCCCAAACCCCCAAGTGTCCCAACCTGAGTATCACTCTTATGAGGGATTCTCTGTATTTTAATCATTTTCTATAATTCATAACATTTCTAATTAGTCCTAGGAGCTTGAAGTAGATCAGCAATGATGTGAATTTTTATTCTGCGACCCATTTTTTCAGTAACAGGCCAACCTGACTTTTGAAATGAAAACAGCCGTCTCCCACCCACACGCGGATTGATTTCCAGATGAGGGGGAAACACAGCAGCTTGCTGTGTCCAGTGTTTTCTGTCGGTGGTTTCAACACTGATCAAATGGCCACGCTGAAGCCTTTAATGATCTTGGAGGTTCCCCGCTGTCGGGTCATCTGCTTGGCTCCATATCACCTCCAGGTTGGGCCCTGCTGCTGGTCAGGCGGTCCCACAATGGGGCCCTTTCTATCAGCTTTGTATTTACTCGTCCCTCTGGCTCACCCCTCGGCCCGCACGGGGTCTCTGTTCAGTCTGCCAGTCCTGCTGAGAGGGCTCTGTGGCCGAGAGAGCCGCAATCCATCAGACCTCTGTGTGTGTACACGCGCTGCTCTTTTATGCTTTAGCTCTCGCTGAGGAGCCTTTGCTGAGGGAACTAAATGGAGCCAAGCGTCTTGTTCAAACAGACCGAAGGAGCATGTTCTCTGTCTGAGGTTAGTGTGTTAATACAAGCTTGTGTGCAGGCGTGGGCGGGCGAAACATGCTGCTTGTGTGCATGTTTTATCACTTCAGACCTCAGACAAATGAACTCCTCCTTGACCCTGTAGCCGTGCGAACATCCCCACAACATGCGCCCGTCATGTTTTACAGCGTCCTCTTTATTTATTCCCACAAACTCACCCCACTTACTTACACTTACTCTCATATCTTACAGCAAAGAGACATACATATCCATATTGCACATCCCTCGGTCATGTTCTCCCATCCCACCCACTGCGTCTGTCCTCCCTCCCGGCGCGCAGTGATCGATGAGCTGGTCTCTCTGCAGCAGCGACCGTACTGAGGGGAAAAGACCCTTTAGCCTGCCTCTCTGTCCGACTCCCAAAAGCAGCTCCCATGGCCAACAAAAACACAGAGCGAGGCACCCAAATGGCAACGCGTACGGTTTGCTGCTATTGTAGTGTGAAGCGTTTCCCACGATTTTGAGACGGGATTCGATGGATGACCCTGAAACAGAGAGACACAAGGTTCAGAGTGAGGAGATGTGCAGAAGCGCGGTGACAGAGAAAATGTGTACGGCTTTTGCAGCGCTGCAGATTTAGAGAAACACGATACAACCGCAGCAGCCAGATAACCTCATTTGTATTATTGTGCAGCAACATCAACATCCAGTGGGGTTTTGATCACTGCGGGGAGAAGGGTCGGTAAACCTGGAGGGGGAATCACTCATATCTGACCATATTTAAGCTTAAAATGCATTGCTGGTTATTTCTTGGTTTGGCTTTTTTTTTTTTTTTTTTTTTTTTTTTGTGT
>OMLP01006648.1:3703-34505 GCA_900302685.1 Spondyliosoma cantharus | reverse complement strand
GGGGGGGGTTTGTTGGCAGTCGTACCGAGTTCCTCTCCTGAGAGGAACATAAATAGCCTCCTAGGTGGTGGTGTGTAACTAAGTAAATGGTTACTAAGCCAAGCAGTGCTGGGCCTATGCAAATAGGCAGAGGAGAAGTATCCATTGAGGGTAAGATGAACCTCAGTAATCCCTTTTTCTACCCTGACCCTGAAAGTTTTTCACCGAGCACGTCAGTGTGCAAAACTTTTTTAGCAAAACAATCCAAGGGAACTTTTTTTTTTTTCAGCTGATAAATAGATAAACAGGAATAAATCAATGTGAAGTGATGAATGAATAAGTAAAATGCCCCGTAGTCATTTGTCTGGTTGTATTCAGGCCTCATATTCCAGCCCTGTTCTGTAAATGAAGATGAGGGTGAGGGCAGCGAAGGAGCCGCTTCGTTTTTGCCGAGGCGTGTGCACGTACCGGCGCGTGTTTTCTTAATGCTTAATAGTATTAAGATATGATGATGAGCTGCCTGGATACCAGGAAAACAATAGAAGGGGGAAAACAAAGCAAACCCCTAAATCTGTCTGCCATTTGCGCTCACATACTGTACACACATGTCATGAGTATTCTGGCACAGTTACTGGGCCAGGGAAGTGCTGGTCTGGGGCCTGGCCCATTCTCCAGAGACAACCCCCCCACCACCACCACCGCCTCCCTCCTCGCCTCCTCCCTCTCCGCCCCCTTCCCCCTTCCTGTGCAGTCTGTGGACACAGTCTGAGGCGACAAGGTTGCACAACAGCTCGCGAAAAAAAACACCACTTCACAAAAACACGATCATAAAAAAACACAGCCTGCCATTAGTAATCAGTTTAAGAAGAAAAAATAATTAGGAGGACTGTGATAATTGTGTCAAGGGGGAGACAGATCAGACGAATTATGGGAAGAACCAGAAAATCTCGCCGCGGCTTTGTTACTTTGCTGTTGGTTCATTTCAGAATTGATCCACCCTTCCATCTGTCATCCCTTTTCCTGTGCTCCTTCTTCGGCTCTCCATTTCTTTTCTCTCTTCTCTTTCTTGGATTCAAGAGCGGAGGAGCCTTCTGGCTTTAACGTGGAGGGGATGAAGATGTTTATTCATCTGGAGGGTATTAGAGCCATGATTAAGGAGAGGAGGGAGTAGTGCGGCTGATGCGACGTCTGCAGCGCTCGTTCGTGGGCCGCCTGCGGGACTCTGGCCAACGCGCGAGGAAAACAAGAAATGAAGGAGAATGAAAAAAAAAAACTTGTAGTGAAATTTGACTCTCCCGGGAAAGGACAGAAGTTTAGATTTTAGCCGTCTCGCTCGCTCTGCCGTTCGCAGTCTCACTCCTTGTCCTCACAGCTGAGCTAATTATTAATGAATGCGGTTTCTGTTGAACCTTGGAGAGGTGTCAGCGCCGCAGTCACTGAGGGTTAAGAAATCTTGACATTTAAGACAGGGATGCATGAAAATACATCGTCTTGCTTGAGTTGATGCTTGTTTTTCTTCCCCCTCCCGCTCTCCTCTCCGAGATGCATGTTTTCTTCTCCCTCCTGGGCTGTCTCCAGTTGTTTTACCACTGACAAGCTGGGATGGCGTTGAGGAGATATCAAATAGAGCCACAGTGTATTAATCAGGGGAGCTGAGGGCCGTGGGTCAAGAGGCAGGGTCGGGCTCTTCTGATAAATGCTAATGCTAACGCTAACACAGAAGTCGAAGGGGTTGTTTGGACATGTGCATGTGATTTTCGTCAAAGGGAAAAAAGGACGTGTTGATGTAAGACTTTTTTATGGCCATTTGGCAGACTAACCGAATATCCCCGGCGTACTGCAACGGAGATCCAAGTGTCTGAAGTTATTCTTAAAGAAGTGAAATCATTTTCAAGTGAAATCTCACCCAAGTTTTTATGGGTCACCATGAGGTAGTTTGATTAAAAAGAATTAGACCCCATTTTTCCAAATCTAGTGTGTGCTGCGCTCGGTTTTTAAGTAATGGATCGCGCCTCCTGAAACTTGCAGAGCAAACCCTATTTTAATGAAGCAGCCACACAGTAACTCAGCATATTTCTATGCGCACAACAATTTTTTCTTCTCTGAGATGATCACATAAATCACATTTTCCGTGAGTAGCTAAGAGCGGAAGGGGCGGGTGGGGGAAATAAGAAGAGCATCCAAGTAAACTCTCGTGCTGGGGGAGAAAATGTGAACAGTAGTACAACACGACACTGCAGCATCCCTCACAGTGGCTGACTGACTGACCGGCTAGCTGACTGTCCACTGGGTCCTGCGCCTGGTCTGCCGCAGTGTTGAGGGAACAGCACACAAACACACACACACACATACACTCACACAGAGGCTCCCCTGCCTATTGAAGCCCAGCCCAGCCCAGTCCCGCCTGGCCCAGCACTCCCTTAGAGCCAGAGCAGTGAGGCAGGCGGTGAAGGGGGCATGCTGGGGGACAGATTGTCGTCCTCCTCTCTCCCCCTGGGAGGCTCACTGTGGCTGCTGGTCCAGCCAAGACCTGGGGAACAGCCTCCTTCCTGTTTGTCTACCTGAAGTGGTCAATTGTCCTTCCTCTCCACACCACCAGCCGCTGTGTCCTACAGGAGATGACAGCATAACCACCACCACCACCACCACCACACACAGACTGCTCCACCCACACCTACACCTCCGCCTCCGCTCTACTCATGAATAAACACTGTACAAAAAAATTTCCCTTTGCTGAAGTGTAGTTCTGCAGCTGTGATTGTGTCCGTGCAATGAATTCACACTTATGTATAATGGAAAAAAAGAAAAAAAAACCTTATGTCGAATGTCACAGAGGAGGTGACGCCTGCTGTGAACTGCTGTGTCACTTTTAATAATTGAAACACTTCAAATCAAGTAAAATTCAAGTGAAACAATGAAACATCAACATTAGCCCTCCAGCCCACCCGCTGCACTCTGAACACTAACCTATTATGAATGCCAAAATCACCTTTCTTGAATAATGGTGTAATTAAATATCACCCTTTTCTTGCTCTCTCTGTAATTCTTCTCTCGCTTTTGAGACAAAAAAAATGACTTAATTATAAAAAATAGGCAGAACGAAGCCCTGACTTAACCCCTTGCCTTCCTGCAGAAGTTGTAGTTTTGGACAGGAAATTCAAGATTCAGATTATTAATGTTTAGAATATTAATGAGGTGATAACACAAATTCAGAATTATTTATTTTTTTCCCTAACTGAATAAACAAGCTGTTCTCAGAGGAAAATAAGTTCCCCAGAACACTGTTTGAGGCTAGAAAGGTGGCAGGGTCCGCCACATGTAAAGTAAGTAAAATTGTGTTTCCTTTAAAGTCATGAGAAGAAAGAGAGATGGTTTATTTTGATTGTTAAGGCAAAATAAATCAGTCAGTGAAGATCTTCCCCAAAACTACATACTGCACCTTTAAGTATCTGCTTACATAAAATGTTGATTATATTTCTAAAGCAGTTAATTATGCGTCTAACAGCATCTTAAAAGGTCTGTTCGTCCATATTTGGCATTCACATGATGTGTTTAAGTGCATTTATGACCTCAGCGACCTCAGTGTGTTATTATACAGAGGATAAGAAACGTGTTACTGTACTGCACCAAACACTGCAATTATAGATCGTTACATGATTCTAATTTTTCACAGCAAGAAAGGAGGCACAAATATCCAACATTACAATTGATTGGCATCATCAGTATGTCTTTCCGTTTTGGTGGAGACGCATCAGTGTAGCAGGGGCATGTCTCAGCGATAAGTAATGGAATTCCACTCTTCATCCTGTCGCGCTATCACAGATAGAAAAAGGCCCATAGTAAAGGATGACTGGCCGCCCTACTTTTCCTCCTCTGGCCTTCCATTTGTCTAACTTTCCTGGGACGCCACTGGGGCACTGTGATTTCTGGGACAGTGACCAAGTGCTCCTGTCTGAGCTGGGGGACGTGGGTAATGTGGACAAAGTAGTTGACAGTTTGCCGCTTCCCCATGGTTGAGAGACAGAGCCATGAGGGCCAGAATAATGGACACCCAGACCACAGAGTCAGGACAGCGCTTGATGTTCCAGCTCTTTGTGTCAGGCCCTGTGTGAAAAAATCCCCATTGACTGCAGTCTGGTGGAGGATTGGCTGGGGGTGCGTCTCTCTTCCAAGAAAATGTGTGTACACGTTGTTAGGCCGGAGTAACTCGCGGCTACGGCACCGCTGAAACCCCGGGAAGTGAATCCGTATTTCATGTGCAGTTTTTCTACCTCGTTCAGTGAAAGATAGCATCCTTGTTTCGCTGCTGCTGCTGCTGCTGCACCGGTCGTCTCACACAACCCCTCCTTCGCATCCTGTAGCATAGTGGATTTGATTGATCTGTAGCAAGGGGGGGCAGGGACCTGACATTTCTCAGTGATGTGTAAAAAACATATTGTGTTTGCTAAGAAAAAAAAAAAAGAGGAGAAGAGAGAGGGAGAGACAGGCTGAGCATACACACAACACACACACCCACACACGACATAGACAAAACTACGGATGTGAGGTTGGGGTGTCTCATAGTAAATAGCAGCTCCTTTAAATACCTCCGCTCGTGCTTATTTGTGTGTGTTAATCAGCTTCACGGTGCAAAAAGCTGCATCTAGCCACCTGGCACTTTTGTTGACAGCCACCGGGAATTATCAGTGTTTCATTTTGACTGGATTTGATGTCTTAAAACAGGGATGTAGCAGGACTACTGTGAGTAAAGCCCAGCACTGGGCCTCTTCCAATAGCTCTGTGTCCTCTGAGCTGCTCGGTCCTGAATCAACTGAGTGATTTGTTCATCTGACTGGAATTAGTCCCAAGAAAAGAATGAACCACCCTCCTCTCTGTCCCTCTCCCTCTCTCTCTCAGTCAGGGAGATTGGAGTCCTAGCTAATGTAAAAAAAAAATCGCTCAGCACCTCCTCTATTAGATCTTAAGTGGTTGTGTCACAAACAGGGCCGTACATGATAGTGCGCTGTTCAGACACACATTGCTATTTGGGCATCAGAACAGGAAAAGCGTTGAGATGACACATGCATTGTCTCATGGGAGAAGGCTCACTACTTTTCCCAGTAACTGTAAAAAGATCCCCTCTCTGAATATGAAGTGGGGTCACGGTGTTACATCAGACAAGTTGTCAGCTTTTTGTTTATTCATTGAATCCCCAATCCCCAATGTGCCACAAATACACTCACACAAACACATCTCTTATGACAACCACTACGTACAGATCTGTGGTACAACACACAGGAAGATAAGGTTTGGCGGCTGAAAGCACGGCCATGCTTTGCTTCACTGGAATGGCTTTTGAACAAAGTGTAGCTTGCTGTAGAAGCGGCAGATGACTGATAGCGAAAACACTTTTCTGATAAGATAAGGTCCTGGACCTGGATAAGAGTTTGGCTTCCTAAATAGAAGAGATGTACTCTGTTGCTGTTAGGCAGTGATAAGCCATCTTGAATGGCTTCCAGGACCTCAGACACTAAGGTCCGGGCGCCAGCCGCGAGTTATTCCCAAACCACAGCCCCTGAAATGTTTCAAGAGGGAGTATTACTGGATTGAAAACAATAGAATGACAAATGCCTGTTTAGTTAGCACAATTTTTAAAAGTGAGCTTTGTCAAAGTTTTTCTGTGATGAAAAAGTAACTCGGTCGATGAATTTTTGCACTTTTCACAATTTGGTCACAAAGTGCTTCACAGTGCCAGAAAAAAAAAAAAATCAGATTCAGAACAGCCATCAATGCAGTTATAGTTTCGAACTAAATGAACAGAGTTAAATTATGCATATTTTTATTTTTTTGTGGCATTTGAAATTCATAAGACAGATGTGTGTCGGTGAAAGTAACAGAATACCTTTGCTGAGTACAGGGCACAAAGATTTTTCTGGCATTGGCAAGAGGCCATTTCTGTTTTAAGGTTTTAACGCTGCCACATGTAAAAACAGAACATCGTAGTATTTAACATTAGAGCTAATTATACCTCGTTGTCTGTCTCTTTCATTTTTGGCATTAAAGCACTATGTAGTTTTAGAAAGAAATTTTAATCAGAAGAGAAAGAGAACTGAATATTTTATGCCTAAACAACCAAACTGTCTTTGTTTTCATGACTGAATGAACTGAATAAGCAACGAAATTTCATACTGACTTACTTTGTTTATATGTGGCGAACCCCGCCACCTTTCTAGCAGTGTTTTAGGGACCTTATTCTCCTCTGAGAAGAGCTTGTTTATTCAGAAAAATATATATTTCTGAGTTTTTATTATTATTTATATTGAAAATATTAAAATTAAATTGAATTTCTTCTCCAAAACTACATAGTGGCCCTTTAAGGTTTTCTCTAATCCACTGAAATAATTCTCAACAAAACCAAACTCTCACATTGATTTTTGTTGCAAACTTTTTGCATATAACTATCTATAACCAGCCATAAATATACGTGGATTCAATTGTAATAATTCTTATGTATATTATCTAGCATTCAAAATTTAGAGACAGTATTTGCCACCATATGTGTTCCACTCCTAAGGGAAATAATGTCATCAAGAAAATTAATGACTTCCTCTTCTACAGATATATTTATATATCTCGCTAATTCTCAAATACATTAATTGCACAAACTAAAACACTCTTCGGGGGATTTGAAAGCTGTGCTGCTGTGTACAGAATTGGCAAACCTACCTGTTCTCAGCATTAAGGATCTTATTTGAACAGGAGTATTTACTCTGGGAAAGGGTGCTATAAATGAACATGGAGGAAGTGGTGCACAAAGAGTAGTTCAGACTGGCTTGGAGGAAACTGAGACCTGCGTGTGAAGGGGGGATTTTAGGTGGTTAGTTTTGCGGTACAAGAAAAAATACATTTTTATAGAGCTGTCTCAAATGTATTTATCAACCTAACATATATGGATTCCATGAATTTGTCAAGCTTTGTTTTCAGTTCTTTCAAAAGTCTTCACACTGCAGTTTATCTTCCCAGTTGGCTAAATATTGCTATGGCACATTTAATGCCATTCCCTATAGAAGCACTCCAAATGAGGTTGTTTTGTTCCATATAGGAGACATTTAAAAGAGAACGAGGGAGGGGGGTAGGGACAGAACTCCCAGAGAGGGACAGGCCTTAAGATGGAGGTCTTCCTCCCAGGACGTGACAGGCTGTTGGCTGGAGGATGCTCAGGAAGGCCTTGGCAGACCAACAAAGACAGCCCTTCAGCTGCAGGGTGTAGTTTTTCAGGCCCCAGCATCCCCTTTGGCAGCAGCACAGAGAGTGCTGGCGTGCACAGGCCCCCGGCCCGAGAGACAGGGAAGTAAGGCCCGTTCTTTTATTTACTCAGGCTGCTGCTGAGGCCTGGGCATTTCTTGTCTGGGTGAAGAAGGAAAAAAAACAAGTCTCTCTCTCTCTCTCTTTCCTCTTGAGGTCTCCTGAGGAAGATTGCTCTTTCATCTACAGTTGTTCACACACTTGTTTCGGCCATTGGGCCCCGTAGCTCTGTATTCTATGTGCACGTGTATTTCTGCACATGTATGTGTTTGTTACTGTGAGTGAGTGAGTGAGTGAGTGAGTGAGTGAGTGTGCAGTGTGTGCACACTCGCTCTCTTGTGAGTAGTGTGTGTGCGAGTAAAACGGTAGTAAGTCTCACTATGTGGGATAATTGTAGCTGCCATGTACAGTTTCAACTTTAGAAGCCCTAAAACAGATGTGATCTTTCTTTTTTCCTTTTTTCTTCTGGAATCAGGCGTCTTGACAGCCGTTACAATAGGACAAAGGATTTTCTGACAGCAGCAGGAACCTATTTAACATATTTAATTCATATTTGTATGCTGATACCTTGAGTATAGGTTCTGAACAGATAAAAGGGAAGTGAATTAATTACAAAATTACAGTGCAATAGTAACATTATGGCATTTTTTTATGAAGCTTCTGTAATATTTCTCAGACCTATTGTTAACATAGCTATTTGCCCATCTAAACATTCTGCTAGTTGAACTCAAACAATGTATGCGACTCCCACATGTCCCCCACAGATACGTTTTTATGTATGTGTGTTATTGGAGTAAAGGCACTAAATAAATAATGTACATCAAGTAAACAAACCAAAAAATGAAAAAAAAAACGGAGTGAGGTTGTCCTGGCAGCTCAGTAATGTCTCAAGGCAAAGACATCCTCATTTAAGACCGTAGAATTTAATTTAGCCTTTGTATACAGGCCCATTTATTTGTTTGTTTTATACTATTGTCTCGAAGCCAATATGTTTGACTGTAAGGCATTGGCTGGGGTCATTCTTCTTGCACTGTCTTCTTCTCCTATACCCTGAGAGGCAGTGTAAGAGAGGGCAGATCCGCCCCCTCTGTGGAGGAGGGCATAGCACTGAGTCACCCATCCTCCCTCAAACCAGAGAGAGAGAGAGAGAGAGAGAGAGAGAGAAAAAAAACATTGAGACATGTATGAGAGATAAAGCAAGTAAATCAAGCAAGGTTCGCTCCTTGAGTGAGATGTGTGTGCAGAGTGGGCGCCTTGCCAGGGGTGGGAGGTTTCCGGGAGGGCCACGGTGTGGAGGTGGGCTCTCAATGTGCCGCTTTCAGCAGTTTGGAGGGGCAAGGGAATGGCCTCCGACCCCATCTGTTTCCTGAAGATAGGCCTGATGGGGGTAAGTGCTCAGAGAGGGCATGATATCCTGACAAAGGGCAGATCTCCCAGCAAAAACAACAGAAAGGGGGAGAGAGAGAGAGAGACTTAGATTTGTCAGCTGAAGGGGAGTACAGAGGTTGGATCCTGGAAAGTGCTCGTGCTTTTCCTTCGTCCCTCTCATAAATCTCTGCAGTTTCCTCTTGTTTTTCCCATTCCAAGTTTTGGCCTTTTGACACAGTTTTTTTTTTCTTCTGAAGGGGTTGGGATTACGTTGTTTTATTTAGGTAAGGAAGTTCACAGCACTTAGAATTCGGCAGCGGGAAGAAGTGGCCTGTAACCTTTTGAACTTGTGGAAAGTGGTGCTCTGTGTTTTCCATTCATATCACCGTACAGTGAACCATTGGAAAGGAATGTCGGCAAAGAAGCAGCTTGAATAGGGACTCATGAAAGTTATTGTAAGACGAATGGGGCTCTCTGGTCATTCTCTGCACCTGCTTGTCCTTGAGTGAGACAGTAAGCCACTCGCTTGTCTTCCCATTTCCGTTTCCCTATCCCCTCCTTGCCCCCTCCCTTGCATCAGCACATGGCATATTCATCCATCCAGTATCAGTTGCCTCACGGCTTAGTGCAAACCACACAGATGAATATGATAATAATACATATTCTATAATCTGATATGAATTGAGTGATGTTCTGAAAGGCCCATGTTTCATGAAAATCATCTGTTTTGCAGTGGAATGTTCCTAAAGGCTATGCATAGCCGTGGTCTAAATTGCATATTTAATCTTTTCCTTCACTCCTGAGAGCAGCTTTTCCCTGTTTTATTTTCTCTCTCGCTTGTCTTAAGGTCATTTCAAGGGCTCTTGTTTTTTTAAAAATATTCTAGTAATTGTTCAGGAATAATAGAAATGTTTTAATTTACCTCATGCCGGGCTTACATTCTTAAGTACACAAATTGTCTTGTGTTGGCTTTAAATGTCAGAGAGATTGTGTTTTGAGTCACAGTGGGCTAAGCCATTACATGGCCACATACAAGGTTAATTGTAGTAAAAGTATTTCCACTCATTCTCTTCCCTAATTATACTTAAAATTGCATATTTAAATGTAACTTTCTAGATAACACCTAAGGAGAGGTATTGTTCCCAATGAAGAAAAAAATGTCCAAGTTGAAAGGTATTCTAAGTTCGTACACCACAATGGTATAATTACAAAAAGAAATAACACCATGGTGGCCCACCTTTTTTATTCAAAAGAGTGAGACAAATGAGTTGCGAATACAATCTCACGGAACACCTCGCTCATTCACTCTCTCCTTCCTTTTCCCTCTTTGTTCCTCTCCAGACGGTGCTGATCTTGAGGATGACCCATCGTGTTCTTGGCCGGCATCATCTCCCTCCAGTAAGGACCAGACTTCTCCAGGACACTGCGAGGACTATGATTTTGGCGAGGACGAAGGGGGCCCTGGGCTGCCATACCCTTGCCAGTTCTGTGACAAGTCCTTTAGCCGCTTAAGCTTCCTCAAGCGCCACGAACAGAGCCACGGCGATAAACTCCCTTTCAGCTGTACCTTCTGCAGCCGCCTGTTTAAGCACAAGCGCAGCCGAGATCGTCACGTGAAGCTACACACCGGTGATAAGAAGTACCATTGCGGAGAGTGTGACTCTGCCTTCTCCCGCAGTGATCACCTCAAAATCCACATGAAAACTCACGCCTCTAACAAACCCCACAAGTGCCCTGTGTGCCGCCGAGGCTTTCTTTCCTCCAGCTCACTCCACGGCCACATGCAAGTACATGAAAGGGGCAAAGATGGCAGCAGCTCAAGCCTTTCTAGAGCTGATGAGTGGAAAGTGAAAGAAACTCGCAAATGCAGCCGTTGTGAGGAGGGCTTTGATGTCCCAGAGGACCTCCAGAGGCACATTGCGGAGTGCCACCCTGAATGCTCGCCATCCGAGGATGGAGGCCTGGGTGCCACCCTGCAGTGCATCTACTGCCATGAGCCCTTCAGTGACGAGGGCACCCTGCTGACTCACATTGACCAGGCCCATAGCCGAGACAGGAAGGGCCACACGTGTGCTATCTGCTCTGAGCACTTTCTGTCTGTTGAGGACCTTTATGCTCACATGGACATCCACCAGCTCCCTGAATCAAGTAACCACAGCAACAGCCCTTCCTTGCTAACTGTAGGCTACACCTCTGTCTCTAGCACCACTCCCGACTCCAACCTTTCTGTCGATAGCTCCACGATGGTGGAGACGGCGCCACCTGTGCCCAAGACAAGGGGGAGGAGAAAGAGGGCTGCTCAGAACACATCAGACATCGGAGGGCGTTCCTCCAAACAGCCTAAGGTCTCCTACAGTTGCATTTATTGCAACAAGCAAGTGTTCTCCAGTTTGGCTGTGCTTCAAATTCACCTGCGAACCATGCATCTGGACAAGCCAGAGCAGGCTCATACTTGCCAGTTCTGTTTGGAGGTTCTGCCCTCTTTACTTAATCTAAATGAACATCTTAAGCAGGTCCACAATGCAGAAGACCACGCTGCCCTTTTAGCTAGCTTGCCTGATGCCCTCCTTCAGTGTAACTTCTGCCCAGAGGTGTTGAGTGACCTCAACGCCCTCCAAGAACACATTCGCTGTTCCCACGGCTTCCCCAGTCCGGTGGCCAAGGAGAGCAATGCCTTCTTCTGCCCCCAATGCTTCATGGGGTTCTTGACGGAGGCTACCTTGGAGGAGCATGTCCGTCAGACTCACTGTGATGGGGGAAGCCTGCGCTTCGACTCCCCCTTGGCTGTAACTCCCAAGGAGTCTATAGTAGAGGTGTACTCCTGTTCATACTGCACCAACTCCCCCATATTCAACAGTGTTCTCAAGCTCAACAAGCACATCAAGGAGAATCACAAGAACATTCCACTGGCACTGAACTACATAAACAATGGAAAGAAATCGCTGCGAACTCTCAGCCCCTCTTCTCCGATATCTGTGGAACAAACTGCCATGCTGAAACAAGGTGGCTCACGCAATACCAGTGAGTTCATCTGTAACCAGTGTGGAGCCAAGTACACCAGCTTAGACCTTTTCCAGACTCACTTAAAGACTCACCTGGATGGTCTACAGCCTCAACTCACCTGCCCCCAGTGCAACAAAGAGTTCCCCAACCAGGAGTCCCTGCTGAAGCATGTGACAATTCACTTCACTATTACCTCCACTTACTACATCTGTGAGAGCTGTGACAAGCAGTTCACCTCAGTGGATGACCTGCAGAAGCACCTTCTCGACATGCATACCTTTGTGTTCTTTCGCTGCACTCTGTGTCAGGAGGTTTTTGACTCCAAAGTGTCTACCCAGCTCCACCTGGCTGTAAAGCACAGCAACGAGAAAAAGGTATACCGCTGCACTTCCTGCAACTGGGACTTCAGGCATGAGACTGACCTACAGCTACATGTCAAACACAGCCATCTTGAAAACCAGGGCCGTGCCCACCGTTGTATTTTCTGTGGGGAGTCCTTTGGCACGGAGGTGGAGCTGCAGTGCCACATCACCACCCACAGCAAGAAGTACAACTGCCGCTTCTGCAGTAAGGCCTTCCATGCCATTGTCCTTTTGGAGAAGCATTTGAGGGAGAAACACTGTGTGTTTGATGGAAAGACACAGAACTGTGGTGCTAACGGCTCTGCCATGAGTGGTGGGGATGGCCAGCCTAAAGAAGATGTTGAGCTACAAAGTCTCATAACTAACAGCCATGGTCCAGTGGCAGCAGGAGGAACAGTGGTGGATACCCACAACAGCCATGATGGAAGTGAGGAAGAGGTGGACACTGCAGATCCCATGTTTGGGTGTGACATCTGTGGTGCATCTTATACCATGGATTCACTCCTCACTAACCACCAGTTGAGGGACCACAATATACGCCCAGGTGAGAGTGCCATGGTAAAACGGAAAGCTGAAATGATCAAGGGCAACCACAAGTGCAATGTCTGCTCCCGTACCTTCTTCTCTGAGCCTGGGCTGAGGGAACATATGCAGACCCACCTTGGGCCTGTCAAACACTATATGTGTCCCATCTGTGGGGAGCGCTTCCCTTCCTTGCTCACCCTGACTGAGCACAAGGTCACCCATAGCAAGAGTCTGGACACAGGCAGCTGCCGCATTTGTAAGATGCCACTGCAGAGTGAAGAGGACTTCCTGGAGCATTGCCAGATGCACCCTGACCTGAGGAACTCCCTGACAGGTTTCCGCTGTGTGGTGTGCATGCAGACAGTCACCTCCACATTGGAGCTCAAAATCCATGGTACCTTCCACATGCAAAAGACAGGAATGTCCAGCAACCAACCAATGGCCCGCAACCACATGAACTCTCACAACCAACAGCAACACCACATCCAAAAACCTTTCAAGTGCGCCTCTTGTCTGAAAGATTTCAGGTCAAAACAAGAACTGGTGAAACTGGACATCAACGGATTGCCTTACGGACTCTGTGCATCCTGTGTGACAGTAGCTGGCTCTAAGAGCTCCAGCCCAACAGTAAATGGAGGACGGCAACAGCAGCAGCAGGGTGGAGCCACCACTCCAGCAACTACAGCCGCATGGATCCAGGGGGAGAGTCTCAGCCCTGGAGACGGGAAAGGCAAAGCCGTCTCTTCATCCTCTTCATCCTCTTCAACATCCTCGTTACATGCTGCCAAGACACGATGCTCCAGCTGTAATGTGAAGTTTGAGTCTGAAGCAGAGTTGCAAAACCATGTCCAGACAGTGCATCGGGAACAGGCTGGGGACAGCAACAGTGGGCAGCTCAAGACCCCCCAGGTGTCCCCCATGCCGAGAGCCAGTCCCTCACAAACTGAAGAGGTATTGTTAATTAGTGTTGCATTGAATTAAGTTCAATAGTTCATGCTGAGGTTCACAAATTGTTCTGCGTTGCTTTGATACATGGTGAAAGCGAAGTGATTTCTAGTTTGCACTGACAATTTTTATTCAAAACTGACTTTAATAATCCCTTTCTTCTATGTCTTATTTATAGAAGAAGACATACCAGTGCATCAAATGTCAGATGGTGTTCTACAGCGAATGGGACATTCAAGTTCATGTGGCCAACCACATGCTGGGTAGGAGATAACTCTTTTTGTTTCATTCATTATGCTCTCTGTTGCACTCCTGGAACAAAGTCATAAAAAACAGTGCTTGTGTAATATCTATGTAAATATGTTTTTCTACATTTCCCAAAGTATTTCTACGATGTAGCATAGATTTAATCAATGTGGGTTTTGGTGTGTGATTTCAATTTTAGAGGGAGTTATATTGTGTGACCGCCATCGATACAATATACAAAGCATTAAGCAAAATTCACCAAATTTCTCAACAAGTATTTGATAATTTTGAAAAAATTTCAGACGTAGTCTTTTCATACTTTTTTACAGGTGAATCAAATACTAAAGACTGATGTGATATATGTAATAAAATATTTGACCCTGTCTCATTCAGGCTCACAAGTATCTGGATCACATCACCAAATAGGTGGAATTATTTTAATATTTTGACCATTGACTGCATCCCCAGTGTTGTGCATTTATAAACCCATCATCTTCATTTCCCCATGCATGTGAATGGTATAATATAGTTCGTGTGCATGCTTGTGGAGCACAATCTCTCCACTTCAAACCACTCTGTATGAAGGTAGTTTGAAGTAGTGGAAACATACAAGATTATTTAAATATTTAAATCCCAAAACAGATTTAATTCAAACTATTTTAAAATTCTAAATATAATTCCACAAAAAAAAATCTCCACATTGCTACTGTATATTATTTTGTTTGTTTGTTTATTGTGCCTCTTCACTTAAGCCTGTTCAGATGACTGAGATCTGAACACAACATTTGATAAAATACTTTCATGCTCCCTGTATTTAATGACGTCAAATCAACTGAAAAAATGGATATTTGATTTTGTTACACTGTGTATGACAAATTTATTCCAAATTCTCATTTTCTTTCACAAGATCCCTAAACAAAGAGTGCTGGTGTAAGACTAACCTCCACAAAATGTCTTTACTTTTGGTCGTCATTTGTATGCAGGCAGAATAATTCGTAGAGAACAGACAATTGGAAAACAGGTTTTCTTGCCTGCAGTAAGTAGGCGTCTGAATTCCGGTCTCACGTTCCTTTATTCATTCATTTATTCAGCTCGTTTGGCGGCTCTTTCATTACACTGCATTATCTGTTGTCTTCAGTGGGAGAGAGACTCATTGATCTGGAACCAAACCGCCTCTCTGTTTGGGACACGCTTCTAGGCGCAGGTGAATTTAAACACGGTGGGCAATTCTATCAGGACCGGTAGGCAATTCTATCAGGGACCCACTGTTTGTGCATAAACAATCAGAAGCATGTGATTTGTGATTTTGATGCTTCGGTGTATTTGCAAAGGAGAGAGACGAGCTCAGAGTGTGTAGGTGTGTATTTTGTATTCATCTTTGCGATCTGCTCACCCACTATTCTACTGGGGGTGCCTAATACAGTACCATGCCAGCATTAGTCCTTTCTCTCGCAAAGGCAGGCACGGAGCACACTGGGAGGGTAAAAAACAAACCCCCCTACTGGTTATTTTATGTCTGTCAGGCGCACAAGCACACAGTTCCCCTATAATAGTGGAATTCAGACAGCTTAAGATAACAGGAGGATAGGTGATTGGGTTATTGTCTGATGTCTTACTTCTCTGATATGCCGTTGCTTTGTATTCAACATGATCACGGGTTTCATCAGACTCCTCAAAAGGGTTTCTGTTAGATGCATTTGTTTTGTGCTTTCTGAAATATGGAGAAAACAAAACTCGGCGTAATGAAAAATTTGGTGGAGAGATGAGGTTGTGACAAAAAGGAAACTGAATGGAATAAACAGAAATAATGAAAATATGTTTAGCTGGAGGGGAATAAAGAAAAACATGTGCGCCGGGCTAGTCGTGTTGATCTTATCTTTTGTGTATAGCTTCTCAAGGCTTGGCCATGTTATCGTAGAATGGGGGTTAAATTCAATCCAGCCGGCCTGTAATCACTGCAAAGCCAATTTGGGCCAAAAACACAGGAAAAAAAAAATACTCATTTGGAAAAGCTCTAAATACCTTCTCTTCTGAAAAAAGGGACACTTTCTCCTTTTAATGGCCATCTGCACAGGAGAGGGGAAACAGGGGGCTGGGGTCATCTCCGCTCAGCTGTCAGCGTTATTAGCGTAGGTAATGGAGCAGACGCTGGATTCATAGGGGTGTTGTTTTCATCCATGCCCCGCTCCATGGTGTCAGTTCACACTGATAACTCTATATATAGTGATGTGCCGTGACATAACCATAGTGCTAAGTGTATGGAACAACAAAACCTGAGCCTGTCTCACCCAGACAAGTTCATATTAGCTGCCTTTGTAATACAATAGTCTCACTAAACCATGTGCACTCAGCCTTCACCCGCACCTCCTCCCGAGTGCTCGTGGATGCCTCTTCTGTAAGACTGCCAGCACATTTTGATGCATGAATATTACAGATGATGACGGTCCTGCTTCAGACATAAAGCGCAGCTCCGGTGCCCAGCTACTCAACATTTACTATGATAATAGAGGTAAATGAAAAGGAAGGAGGTGGCAGTGGGTGCAGACGGGTGTGTAGCAGACCAGCCCCAGCCAAGCCTGTGAACGGCCCCACGTGTTTTAAGATGGAGGCCGCAGCCTGCTAGGGCCCAGATGGATCAGTACACATTTGCTGTACAGCTGGTCGCTCTGTTTGGGGACCTGGTGTGATACTCCTATGGAGAAAAAAATGATATCGCCACCATCCAAGGAGCAATTTAATAGCAGGCCAGAAGACAGCTGGCCACTCTTTAGTTTAGAGTTTTTTTGGCATGGCTCACTTACAGAATTGAGGGTGTCCGATTTTTCTCCAGAGACACACAGATTTATACAGCTTTCAGCTGCTGCAGTCACTATCAAATCTTTTTATTTATATTTTTCTTTCAGATTAGAAAACAAATCTGCCCATCAGTTCAATTTGCCATCTTGATGTCTGCAGTAATTGCACTGGAAAATGTATTTAAAATCACAGTGCTTTTCACAAAGTCGTCTGTCTTTTTTAAGAGGACCTTTGAAGGTCTTTCATTGACACAAAAGACTGTTTGGTTTTATCAGCATGCCATCATGCCACCCCATTGCTTCACTTTGACCCCACTGTAAACTATGACATTTGGAGCCTCATGGGGGGCACGTTTGGCCCATTTATCGCACTGTTTCAAATGTCCCTGTGTGGATTTTCAGAGCCCTGACATGTTTTGAAGCAGAGGTTCTGTCTTAAAGGGGTTTTAAAGGTGAAAAGGGTTTTTGCTTTTCTGTTATATCTGCTCTCAATCCAATTCTCGTCTCACTCCTGTCCATTCCAAGCAGCTACTGCCAAGGTGGCAGAGCTCGGAAGGACAATCGTAAACAAACAAACCAAACCACATCCCCGAAAAGTGTTTTTGGGGTCACCTCTACGGATTTTTTGGGCTGGTGACAGCACTGAGCTTGAAGCCAAGTCAGGGAGGAGCCTTCACTCACAGAGAGGAGCCGGTGGCCTGGTCGGCCCAGGCAGAGGGGGGCACTGGAGGGGTGGAAAGGTTCGGGGGCGGAGAGGGAAAGGCACATTTGCTGTACAGCTGGCCGCTCTGTGTGAAGCAGGCACTGTGGGCCGTTACAGAGCTGGAGAGGAGAGGGAGTGAGAGGCCTTTAGCTCTCCTCTAGTTTCTCCTCCTCCTCTCTGTTCTCTCTTTCCCCCTCTGTGTGTCCACCATCTCTTCGTTTTCCTCTCACTATCTAGCTCCCACATATTCATATTAACCCCGCTCCAACCTGGCAGAACACACTGCATTGGCTGTTAGTGGGGAACAAACAGGAGGCACACTGTAACAGTATTTGAAAGCATTGTTTTGTTTTCTTGCTAAGGGCCGCAAATTATCCCCGACACATATCCTCTTGTCTTTGGCCCCTAGAGCAACTTGGCCAGTGTATGCTGATTACATGGTCTCAATCACTGTCTCTGCCCTGGTGGCAACACATTCACTACTAAATGAAGTGCCTTTTTCTTTTCTTTTTTTTACTCTCCTCTTGCATTAACAGAATATTTTATTTTTTTATTCTTTGTTTCTTTTCCTATAATCCCCTTTGATTAGCTGTGTCTGATGGTGTTCCCTCACTTTCCGGGACTCATTCATAGAGCATATACACATGTAATCTGCTAACAAACATGGCCAAACACTCCTCATTTGACTCCTAGGGGGCTGGATCAGAGTCAGAACTCAATAGACAACACGGCACAGGAACAGGATCAATCTTATGAAATAAATAAGAGAACAGGCTTGGACCAGCCAGTGGAAACAAAGGAAACCATGCGTGCCCTATACTGAGTGTGATATCTGCCTGCTTTTATTAATTGGTGATTAATAACGCCTCTCTGTTCGTTAACGCAGTCACCTCCCGTGCAGCCAAGTGTGTTGCTGCTAATATGCAATTATGCGCACCTTACTGCTCGTTACATTATACCTCTCCCTGACTAATGTGGCGTCCATGAGGAGAATAGAAAACAGAGTGAGCTGCAAAAAAAAAAAAAAAAAAAAAAAAAATCTATCAATAAGATTCTCACATTCGCTGTGTTACCTACCAGTCTGGATGGAAAACAGAAAAGAAAAAAAAAAAAAAACAGAGAAGTTTCTTACAAATTCCTGGATGTAACCAGGAGACTGCATTAAAAGTTTTACAGCATTGCAGAGACTGTTTTGCTCTTCCTGGTGTTTTTGTTGTAAAGCAGAGGTAATTGACATCACCATGGGGATGCTCTGTTGCTAGGCCAGACAAGCTCAGTCTGATGTGGTCCTTATCTATTGATTTTCCTGACATTTCCCCGCACTTCACAGACTAGGCCAACATGTGAGAAAATGTCTGATGCTCTCAGTTCATACAGCCTGTTTGTACAAACTCGGAGCGAACACTCGCCGGCCCTCGCTGCATTGCAATTGGTAGGTTGATGTCACCATGGCGAATTGGGTCGAATTCTCTAAGCAATTGGTCGAAAATGTGCTCATTTGTTGAGTCGATGAATTAAAAACTAAACGCAATAATGCAAATTTGCAAAATCCTTAAAAAGTTCCTTTGAATTTGAAGACATCATCTAATGACGGGTTCATTGCTTTTAAAATCCTCCCATGCAGGTCTAGGGCTGAATAAATGTAGGCTCTTCCTGTGCTTCTAGCTATGTTTTATTGATATACAGGAGGGATGTCTCCTTTAGAGTGTTAATGCCAACCCTTGTTCTGAAGTGAAGCCCATAAATACTAGATGATCAGAATTAACCTCTGCATTACTCCACCTCCCCATGGTCTCCGAGATGTCACCAAGGCCGTAGGTGCATGCGCACCCCTGGTCTGATGGGGTTGCTTAGCAGTCTGACTGGAGGGGGGCTTATGGGAGAAGTGCAAACAGACAGTCCTGCCTTAGTAAAGGTCAGAGCTGCAACCTACACCTCTCAAATCCCAGCCTGGCCCTGATGGGACCCGGGTTCCAAGCGTGCCTAGAGATGCCTGCGGTAAGGGAGAATTGCAGCGAGAGTGAAGTTGAACTGCGTTGCTTTTAGAGGCTGTCAGCACCAATAGTGGTGTGACAGATCTGATCTAACTTTGTGTAGTGGCTCTTACTCGGTGTGGTTTCGGAATGGCATACACGCTGGGACAGTGGTAGTTGTCATATGCTACCGAATGGGCGAGGGTTTTCGATGATGTTCTCAAAATTGTTGTTACGTACGCGTCATAGGCGGGGAGAGGCTTAAGAATACAAGAACCCGGAGTAAAACCCCAAAAAGTTTTAACTCTCTTTATGGAGCACAATGGTGGTTTTTGCAAAGTACCATGTAACGAATGACTATCCTCGCCGAACTTTGGCTGCGTGAATGGCAGACAGGGGAGGAGAGGGGAGGGGGATAGGGTTCTGAAAGGCCCCCCAGCGTCAAAGCCTTAATAATCATGTGAGCAGCGCTGGACTTCATTACCCTCCTGTTCGACAGGCCGAGTGCCAGCCTGGATTGCTGGCTGGCTGTGGCAAGGTCAACGGCGGAGGAAAAACCAGTTACTGTGTTACTCTGGAGCGGAATGGAGAGGGGCGGCCATCTGTCAGCTCGGGCCTGCCATACCCGCAGAGCAAATGGACACGGGCGGCCAGAGGAGAGGCCACAGACACCCATAGAGCTAAACCCAGTGAGCATAACACGGAGGCATGGACGCAGATCCAGCCAAAGAGATGGGCCTTGATACCACTAAAACACATATATACACACACATTTGCGGAGAAGATAAGGCTATCTCCAAGAAATTTGGCAGCAGGTTGTGTGTGTTTATGCATGTTTGTTTTTAGTGTCAGCGCACTATTGGGCCCCTACTGTTTTAAGTCCAGATGGCAAACCATTTGATAAAAAGTTGATAAAAGTTTTGCTTTGCCTGCCAACGTTAAATGTTTTAATAATAGCGTTCCTTTATTAGACGAACTCCTGAGAAATCCTGGTGCAAAAAAAATAAAAAAATTATTATCACCGCCTTTGGACCACATTTTACATGTGTTCTTCCTCGCGACAGCGCAAACAACCCCTCCGCTCTCCCTCGTATCAGACTCTTGTTTTAATGTTTCACCTTGCTGGCTGTTTGTCGGCGTCTGAGTCGCACCGACCCTCTCTGCGAGGACCTTTACGATGCCCTCTGGCCAAAGTGGAAGAACCCTGTGGAATGTTCCAAAGCTCTCTAATAGGTTTCAGGTGCTGCGGGCCACCGGCCAGCCCCCCACCATCACCCCACTCTGTGTGTCTTGTGTGATAGGACTCCCTGCTCAACAGTCAAAGCACCGCCATTTCTCCTCTAAAAGGGAGAGGGCAGAGCTTACGAAATGGATCCCTGTTATTGTTTATTGCAAAATCTTTCTAATACTCGGTTATTTACTCTTTCTTTTGGTGCACTCTGAGCCTGGCGCATCCTCTCTAACAGGTCAAAGAAAAGTGCAGCCATTTCTCTCTTGCACATGTGGTTGAAGTTGAGGCACAATTTGCATCTCAGCACAGCTCGAGTTCCTCCTTGTTTTATCCTCCGACACAACACCCCCCCGGCTCGAGCGTCAAACGTGCTCCGGAAAAACAGGGAGATGGTCCTGGGCGATTCCCCTCCCCACATTAATGGAAATCACACAGGAACTCCCTGGATGAAAGCTTTATTAGTTATTAAGGTTTAATGTTGATATCAGTGCTTATATGTTTACTGGAGTGCACGGTGCTGCTGATGTGGAATTGTCAGTGAGGTGCAGATTTAGTAAGGAATTAGTGTACACCCAGGATTTAATTAAGGGGATCTATTTCCATCTTGTTAGAAAGAGATAATGTGAGTACTGCATGCATCATAGGTTACCATATTAAATGCTGCTTCCTGTAACGGCATTATATCCACTGCAGTGGCGCTTGTAGATTATAGAAAGAAAACAACATTATAGATCAGGCTGGATGAATCGTAGCGTAAACACAAAGCTTCAAGCACATAATCTCTCACTTCTTTCTGTGACGTTTTTGAATTTCAAATAGTATGTTAAGGTGTGTTTCTCTTCCACGCCCGCGCGCGTTTTTTCATGTGCAAAACACACGTGAGGTAAAAAGATAAAAAAAAAAAAAAAAAAACGCTCGCACACTTTTTTCACACTCGTCTCGTTCCATTTCCAGCTCGACAGCGGAGTGTGAACACCGAAGCGACATGGCCTCTTTGTCTCTCCATTTGTCCCGCCGCTGCCTAGAGACGTAAACCTTAAGCCACTCTCTCTCTGATTAATCTTTAACATTTATAATTACTAATTAAGTTAGTAAGAGACTTTTAATGTAGTCCTCCTTCAATGGGGAGCAGAGAGGACAACAGATCATTAGCTTCAATAATGAACGCGGATGAGACAGATAATGGCCTACGATAGGTGAATACTGACAGTTATATTAAATGAGGCGAGTATATGGGAAACGCTGTGAGCGAGTGGCTCTGGGTGGATTCAAAGGCACGAGGAGAACGATGTAGTGAAGTGCTCCAGTAATTCCAGAAAGGCCTTAAAGCGTGAGGAGGAAGTTTGCACTAATTAAAACATATATCCGTAATGTATGTCTGCGGTGGTAATTGCGTCAAGTACAGATTTTATTTATTCATTCACACTGGTTTTCATTGAGTTTTTGGTCTCCCTAATGTCTTCGGTGTATCTCATTATCACATTATTACATTAGTGTCTGTGTTATCCTGGTGGCTGTAAGTTGCTGCCCATTAAAAGAGTCATTTCATCTCCTTTTTTTCTCTTTTTTTTTTTTTTTTTGTACCTTAACGACGATGCTACTCTGGCACATTCCGCGAGCCTCTCCCACTTTGGGGAAGGTGCTTATGCCATAATGATTATTATCATTAAGAAGATATTAATGTGCTTAGTGTTTGCGACCCAGCTGCTCATCATGGCCTGAGCTCCCCGCCGGCGAGGGGGAAGAGAGCTGCTGCCAAAACGGACAGTGCGCGCAGGCCACCGCCCACCTGTCCAGAGGTTTCAGGGTTAGTGGAGGTCACACCTACCTTCCTCCCCGCCCTCTGCCCGAAGCGGAGGAGGGATGGCTCGGAACATAAAATTGGAGGAGATGAATTATTGTGCTGGAGAGCGCTAGTCAATGAGTTCAGCGCGCTCATATACGTTATCAGCACACATATTAATTATAGTTAGTTACGTTACTCTGCTGTGAAGGGAAATGTATGTTTTCCCCGCAGAGATCCGACCACATAATTATTCATTGAATTTCAATCCCGCTATTATTCAAACCAAACTAGATTTTTTTTTTTGCATTAAAGACTTTGGTAAATAAGTTGTTAGATTTCTTAATTGACTGAATGAAATATCGTGTGTTACAGTGGCAGGATGTTGTGTGATGACGCCTGTTTTTTTTTTCCTTTTTCGCGCTCAGATATAGAGACGGCGTGGGGATGATTTCAGCCTGGCTCAGCCTCCTCTAGTCTCTCAGTTTCAAATTGCTGCTTCATTAGGGCTTGGAAAAGAAACCCATGGTTACATTTAATCAAACGAATCGGTATGGCAGACCCACATAATCAATCACAATCCTTATCCAATATGCTACATTCTGTAACTACCAAGCTGGCTTGGAGAAAAGTCAATTACGGCCCCTCTCTCTGCTCCTCTGCCGGCTTTGCTGTGATATTATACTGTTGCTGCAGTTGTTTTCATTATGCAAACATGGGCCGTCTCACACATACAGCCTCTTCCTATTCATACGGTCATATCCTATTTCTCCCTCTTCCTACTGCTTGTTCTTGTATGATGCATGGGCTGAGGGTTTGTTGGGGAGTATGCTGTGCCATATCTGGAATAATCAAATTAACTATTAATGATTTTTTGCTCTCAAACTAACACTTGTGTTACACAGTGGGCTGCATCCAGTGATGTTTCGTATTTCATACGTTCCGTGTCCATGCGGATCTGTTCGCGCCGTCTCCCCGCGTATGAAGCCGTTTACAGTTTGTTTCTGTACACTTTCCTCACCCGCGTATCCCCGGGTACGTTCCTGTGCATGCAAACATGCACGCGACGCACTGTTAAGGAATCACATACTGTACACACACTCAACCCATCAATCCTTTTTTTTTTTTGTCCTCGCCTTGTGTGTTCTTTCTACTGACGTCTTTCACTTCGACGCTCAGCCCTCGCGCGCAATCAACGCGCTCCACATAGCACACACGGGCGGAGGAAAGCGCGCACACGCACGCACACACAAGGTAGCTAGGTTGGTGGGGGCCATGGCTGCAGCTCTTCTGCGCAGTCCCAGAGTGGCTCCCGGGGCTCGGCTGCCAGTTGTTTGCCAGCGTCTCCGGGTGGAATTCATTCAAATTAAAGCGGTGGAATGAGGCCCGAGTCCCAGAATGCCTCGTCCCTCTCCTTCATCAGCATTCCGCCGATGAGAGTAATTAAAGCAGAAATTAATTCTGCTGTAAGCAGAGGAGCCACAGAATAACTGATATTAGAGGCTGGATGATGAATGCTTGGCATCAAGGGAGGTCTCAGGGGAGGAAGGGGAAATTCACAGATCTCTTTTTCTTTCTTTCTTTCTTTCTTTCTTTCTTTTTTTCTTTCTTTCTTTCTTTCACCTTTTATATGATTCCATTTTCCCTATATTTTCCTCTGTTTTCCCACTCCTGTTTGTATTCCTTTGGTTTATTTTGTTTACAGTCCTCTCGTGCCATGTTTCTCTCTATGTGTCTCCTCACCACTTGCCCCTTTCTCCTCTTTACATGTCTTCCATCCTCCTGCAACAACGTTTGTCCTTCTGTGACGCCTAAAAAATTGCCACCAAGAGCGAAAGCCATTGGTTTTAAGCATGACTGAAGACATCGCCACTAAGCCTCCCTTGCTCAGTAACAGTTTTTCACATTCTGTCAGCGCTGGCGCTCTCATTTTCAGTCAACAGGCATATTAGAGTGTACTGATGCTGCAAATGCTGGAGCTTTGTTGTGTGTCAACAGAAGCCAAAATGGAGAGAGCTTCCAGGTGAATTCTTTAATACTAGGGGCTCTCTATTAAGTGTCTCTGGAAAAAATATAAATCAAGGTAATTGTTAATCAGAATGTGGGCAGTAGTGATTGGATTAGACTGTGTACACAGAGTGGCTTGGAGCTAAACACTGTGTATTGTTTCCAAGACAAGCTGCCTTTTTTTTTTCCCAGGCATAGTTTGAGACCGAACCTTGAAGCTCTCCAGATGATGTGATATTCTACCCAGGATGATTCAATGATCCCCCACGTCCCCTGACGCTTTATTTTTGGAATAGCACATCTTTAGCAGGAGCAGTCACAAGACTAAAAGACAAACAACTGAACTCATGAAACACTGAGGGTGGATGAGGCTGTCAGCGAGCCTGTTTTCCTCTCTTAGAATCAAATGGAATTGAACAAAGGTTAGCTCTATGGGGCTTTATGGTAATGTGATATACGATGCTGCCATGGAATTTGCCAATGCATGTCTTAGCACTGTCTGACTCCGAGGAGGGAGTGAATGGTAATTACGCTGACCTCTGCCCCTCCCTCTCTTATTCTGCCCTCTGGGTAAAAAGCCGGAGGAGGTAATAAACAATAGATAGATTTGTCTTGTTTGTATTGCAGCTGCCGCACTCTTAATGACACATGAGATTGGTCTTTATTTTGAAAATAATGCATGCCCAGATTTTCAGGTATTGCATTTTTAATTGGTTTTGTTCAAGAATATCTCAGGCAGATGTAAATGAATGGGAGCTCAACCTGAGAGTTACTGGCTGCTATTAAGAATTTAGCAGGCTGGCTAGAAACAGAATGAATGACTAAAAAACAAAAAGAGGAAAAACCAAACCAACCTCAGACCTGTTGATGAGGCCAGGGTGGAAGGCTGAAAAGCAGAAGGAAGATTTACTGGTACCCAAAAGTCATACCTTACCAAAACGTCAGTATTTGACCAAATGGGAGTGAGACTCAACAATCAACTATCTCACAAATTTGACCTTTGATATAAGATATTTCAAGATTTTAAAATTGTATTGAAAAAACAGGACATTTACATAAGGGCTGGGCAATATACTGTATAAATAATATTCTGTTATCGGGATATGAGACTACATAGCGTCTTAGATTTTGGATATGTCCTAAGTGTTGTCTTTTCCTGGTTTAAAAGGCTGTAATTATCAGAACTTACCCAATTGTTGTTCTTCTTCTAATCCTTGTGAATCAGTATCACATCCATACAATATTGTCACAATATTAATATTTAGCTATTCAGTAGAACATATTGTGATTTTGTTGTCCAGTTCTAGCATGTATTAAGTGCTTTTGAAGAGATTTCACAATATCAAAATATATATTGTGTATCGCCATATAGGCTAGAAATACCTTGATTGTATGTTATGACTATATTGCCATGCCCTAATTTACATGTACGTCTACACTTTATACTGTGTGTTGACAGATTGTCGACCAAGTCAGTTATCGGATCTGATATTGATTTAAATATGTGCTGCTTTGGCTCTGGTGCAGCTTGCAATCTGCAAAGTGCTTACTACAATATAATGAAGCTGTCGAATAAATGTGAGTAACAAGTTTAGTATTTGCCGCAAGTACACTACTTACAGTAAGTAGAGTACTTGAGTAAATGTACCTAGTTACATTCCATCACTGCATTCGGATCATTTTCACCAGTGATACCCAAAGCGTGGGCCGTGAAGGTAATGCAAGTTTATCTAACAATAAATTAGATTCAAAGTTTTTGATATTCAGTTTTTCCAAAAGGATGACCTGGTACATATTTTCTGACCTAAGTGATATGTCGTTGTGTTAAAGTCTGTCCGTTGATGTGTGCCGTCTACCAATCTTAGCCTGCATCGCTGGGTGACACTGCAGAAAAGGTGGATGGATTAAATTATAGATTTATTTTGTATTGCCCTCAGCTCACATTCGCAATGAATTGTTCTGCTAATGACATGACAGTGTCGTTCGAGAATACAACATATACTTTTTGGAATTTGCTCCATGAACTTTACCAGGAAATCTTAAATACAGTTAAATTATGGCCCCTAAAAAGTAGTTTTATTTATAGGCAACCATGTTAGAGTAAAACACACTCAATAACCATGCATGACGTGGAGAACCTTATTGCTGGCATTCGATATCATGGAGAAATCGGTGGATTTAATTTAAAATGATGGCTGTCTGATATCGCAGTGGCACTCTTCAAATCTCAAGTATGAAAGCTCAATATTATTCCAACCCCCAATCCTCCGCGTCATTTAGCTGTTTCTCTTTCCACTCTCCTTTTTCTCTTGATTCCTCTGCTTCCATCCTGAGCAGAAATAGGAATCATATAGTAAAGGCATTTCCTCTAAATGATTTAGTATAGGTGCCTTTTTATAGACACAAGGTTTACCTATGGACGCTCCCTAAAAGCTTGGTACTTAGCAGCAGTTTTCAGAGTGTACCACTACGGTGGATCATATTGCTGTAGCGCACGATATTTCTCTCTATCATTCACGATGGCGGTGCCGTTATGAAAAGGGAGGACATGTCTTGATGTCTGCCATCCTGGAATTGGCGGCGCCGTTGTTTTGTTTGTCTACTTTGTTCCGTACACCAATAAAAATACACTCAAAATGAAACCTCTGTGTAACGATGACCTTAAACGCAATGACACTCTTTCCCATAACATTGTCCTGTCCAATAGTCCAGAACTCCCCAAGAGGCTTTACAGCAAGTCTAGGAGGAACCAAATGAGAGAGAAATCGATTACTTCCCTCTCTCCACTGTCTCTGCCCTGGCTGAATTACTGAAACAAGATGCTGCACTTAGAGGAGTCTTTGGAGAGGCGGAGGGAGAGAGAAAAGAGAGGTGGGTGAGAGAGAAACACTTTTAGGGACATGGGTGCCATTTAGACTAGGGCCATCTTCTCTCAGAAAGCCACTAAAAGCAGTGAATGATCCTCTTCCTGTCCCCGGCTGGGAGGCGGTTAGCCTCCTGTGGTTAGGTGAATGCAGGACACACACTCTGGTTTGAGGTCAAAGTCAGATCATTAAAAAGAGTATTAATTTTCTGGAGTCCAAGCATGAAAATCATATGACTGCATCATTCCATCCTTAACTTGAGCTAAGCGTATCGCAGTTATGGCGCAGCTAAAATAACAGGACCAGGCCGTGAGGACCCAATCTGATGTTGTTTTCAGATTTCCTAATGTCAAATGGGTGTTGTTTAACATCCACACCAGGTTTTATTGTCTGAACTATGAAGATGAAAATGAATCCGGCTCGTTTGGTAGACAGAACGTGGTGCTTAAGGGACCCAATCCCTGTAAGTGCCATTAAGTGGAAATTGCCGTTCACATATTCCAGTGGTTTGATTAATTACGCTCTCTCATGTGCTTTCATAAAGGCCCAATGAAATATGGGGAGCAAATTGCATTGTGTTCCTGTATCCTGTTATGTAAAAGCAGTTTAATTATTGACACATGTTTTGCCACCTGGCTGGGGGAAAAGGATGGTCGGACATGAATAGGAATCGTACAATAGATATTATGGACGGGTAGAGCTCGCACTCGAGACGCCATGTGTTTCCCTATCTGCGACTCGGAATTTATGTCCTCGCCTCGCCTCAGGATCCCGCCTTGCTGAATCAGAGACGTGATCAGCTGGATACGTCGCACTTGTGAGGGAAAAGCGTTTTGTGAGAGCGGCTGCACTTTTAAACCTGTTTAACTTTGTGCAGGCAGGACGGCTTTTTGAAAGGTCTCTTCTAATAAATATGTAGTTAAGGAGATATTTTGTGAAGGCTACGCAGACTCTCCGGGGGATTAAAAGATCACTGCTGGCTTTGTGTGTTATCTTAAGATAGCTCTTTTTGATCAGAGTACAGGCTTAGACGCTGCTTAGTTACTGACGTGCTGCTACTTTGAACTCGTGGGAAGGAGCATTAGGAAGACAACAAGCAAATTTGCAGTTTTAACATAAATGTCTTTATTCCCTTTTTTCTGCCTTTTTTCTTTGTTCCTGGGCAGTGTGTTTTTCCGAGCGCAGTGCCCTCTGCTGCCACGGAGACTGAATAGCATCAGTGTCTTGGAGCCAGCACTACTTAGGCTTCACACTCTATTCTGTATTCTACAGTGTATGTGGAGGTATTAGCTCATAAAACCCTCCTACTGTCATATGAACCCACTGCCGTCCCTGAGCTCTATATGAACAGCAGGGCTCTGATACTTAGTCCCAAGCTGTTCCTGTTTGCCCAAAACGATCAGGCCTGGCCCCGTGCTCTCTACCTGATCTAGTTGACTGGGCTGTGTAAGTTAGGTAGGCAGTCCCTGTCTCCATCCCCCCTCCTCCCTCCCAATATGCACTTGGACCCGGGCTCAGGCTGCACCTTTTGTGTTCCACAGGGATAGGGGGGCCAGATGGAGGAATTTGATTAACCAGCAGTGGAGGACCAAATGTTCAATTGGATACAGAACCGGTTGGAAGGCGGGAGGGAGCGAGGGATGAGGCAGGGGTAGAGGGAGAAATCTAAAATGGCTGGTCATGTGCGCCGGCCAACACTTTCCAAAGGGGAGCCCAAACAGACACTGAGGTGTAGTAATGCAGAAGCCCTTTTCCAAGTACCAGCTGGGCCTTTTAGGAGCCTCTATCCCCACAGCAGACACTCGGCAGCCTCCGAGCAGCTTGACTTTACCATATGTGGAACTTTTTTATGCTCCACCTGGTTTCCCCAGGGGACCTGTGCCGCTGGGACGCCGGAGGCAGGTGAATTGCTCTTAATGCAAGGCACTGAATCACTGGGCCAACAACATGAGGGAAGTGCCTAGGGAGAGGAAATGGATCTGCAGAAAGACTGGCGCGGACTGGCGCGACCTTGGAGCTAGTGCCCGCTGCGGAGCAGAAAAACGAGGCCGCGTGACGTGTCGCTGTGCCTCCACCAGCCACACACCTCCACTTTAATAATATCCACGCTTGTATTTCTTACGTAACATTATGTATCATTTCACTAAGTGCTTTTTTAAAATGGAACTTAATCCATTTGTGAAGTGAATGCCTCTCTCAGCTTCCATTTAGAGCCGTTGCCTCTCCCATTTCCCTTTTAGCTGTTTCATTCGAAGCTGTTTCATATAAAAATCTATTGATGCAGATCTCGCAATGTTGGTTTAGTAAATGCAGTATGACTGTGCTCTGCTACGCAGTCACAATCTAATCTTAGCAAACACTAATTTACTCAGCAACATCAGCTGTTGCAGCTCCGGTTGGCGATAGATTTTTGCTGTGTACTTAGTTTGAGAGTCCAGACCTTCAGGACAGGTAGGTCAGATGAGGGAGATTTTGCCGGACAGTGGGGGTGTGGTCACTCTCCTGCCTGCACCTGTCTGACCGAGTCTGTGGCACAAAGCCAGAGGTCAGGGGTCACCACAGGGGGCTGTCAAGGTCAAAGGTTTATCACTCTCCGAGGGGTCCTGGAGCCATCACTCAGACCCTACAGCACACACGATCTGCCCAGTTGAGTTTTTTTTTTCTTCCCCCACTTTTTCTAATCCTTCCAAATGGCTCGGGCAAAACTCCTGACAGCAGCAAGAGAAACAAACTGTGGGGTGTGGAGCTCTAAGCCATCAGCTGGAGATTTCACTTTGAAAAGATTCCCTTTTACTCACTGCCCTTTCCACCAATCAGAAGGCCCGCCAGAGTCCCGGCACCCAGAGCAGCTGCCCTCTGACCCTGCCAGCGGTTGTTGGTTTATTTTGTTTGGCCGTTTTGGAGAGGATGGGGCTGCTTTTGACAGGTCAGGCAGCAGGACTTGGATGAGGTCTTTAGCAAAGACAGCCAGAGAGGGGGAATTTCACAGCTCGAGAAAAGACTCAAGCTACCCCTGGCTGGTGTTGCGGTTCCAGTATTACACTCATATTGCTGGAGAGGTTGTCATATTCATTGAGACATGTGGAAAATGGCCCATTTCAGGGGGAAAAGAGGGGCCATTCATGCAAAGTCAATTCCATCAAGCCGACAGAAATTCCTCGATACCCCTGTTTATGCAGCTGTGCCCTCCGATCAAATTACACCAACCCTCCCACAACACCCACGCCTCCTCCCACCCCTCCAGCCTGCCGCGAATGTGCCAGGAGCCTCAGATAGGTCTCCCACTCACCGGGGAGAATGGGAGAGGTAAAGAGACATGTGGGGGCACGTAACCCAGAGTTCCACCTATCTGCAACGGTAATTGGGGCAAAGCCACGGTGCTTCCATGGGTCAGAGGAGGGGCCTGTCATGCGAGGGGCACACAGGGGCAAGCAAAGGAGGCACGTCCCCAGAGAAGTACTAACCGTCATGCTGTAGCACCAACTCTGACAGACCGCAGGGAATGGACCCGCCGCATTGAGCCTGTCAGCTGTTCCAGCAGCGCAGAGCGATCGTGGAGCCCTCCACTGGGACTGCATTACTGAAGGCTTTTCTTCTCTGCCTCTGTTTTATTTTTTTGGGTGGGGAGGGCAGGGTTTGCGAGTCAGTGTGCGAGAGGGGGTGTTGAGGGGTATAATTGAGAGCACAGAGGGAGCTTCGTCTCTCCATCTTATGATTTGGAGGTGAAGACAAGC
>OMLP01006636.1:19371-36989 GCA_900302685.1 Spondyliosoma cantharus | reverse complement strand
AGGGCCTGGGACTGCTGCTTCTGGAGCGCAGTGGTGCTCTCCTGCATCGCCGCGAGGTGCTGCAGGGCCATCGTCAGCGGCGTCTGTCCCTCCGTCATCACGTCCCTGTTCGGGCGCCAATGTGAGCCACCCTGCTCACGGCTGGGTTCTGTGCGCTGAGAAGGAGGGAAAGGAGACGGCGCTCTTGTGGCTGCAGCGTTTTATTGGTAGCAGAGCCGGCAAAAAGGGGAAACAAAAACTAGGACACAACATAAATGCGCAGCCGTCACCCTGACGGCTGGGGCTCTGTGGGCTCTGTGCGCCGCTCTGTTTCAGCTGGTGCGCTGGCTGTGGCCGCTCTGGTCCTCTCGCTGGACCCAGCCTACTGCAAGAGAGCAGAACCAGGTTACACGCGTGCTTAAATAGCTGGCTGATTACCTGATTCTGTCCAGCTGTCTGATCACCGGCAGAGCCACTCCTCCCTCTCCTCCAGCAGCCGCCGCCTTACCCACACCCCGCTGCCACAAACATATTTCTACAATATTTGATTAAATAACATTTGAGCTGTGATAATGATTTGGAACTGTTCTTTTCCCTCATTGGTTGTGGGTGCATGTAAAGCCAAAAGTGAGGAACAGATGATTGAAACGTTTACTTTTTGTTAGCAATACTAGTTGATAACAATGCATTACACAATATTTTGTATATACAAACATGTCCCAATAGACCATACATAGAGCTTCTCAGCTGTTTTTGAGGTCAAGATTGGTCCAACTTCCTAATTCCAAAATCCAACTTCGGGGGTGCTTCAGTTGAAATGCAGACTGGGAACTTGGAAATAACAAATTCCCAGCTCAAATCCAAAAATAGGCAAGAGAGGTGGAGCATGGGTGGAGTTTACGTGGGACGCACGAAACCTGGTTGCTGTAAAGCTAACGTCTAGTTGTCACTTGAACTGCCCACACCCTTCACTATGCATGATGTTAAGCCTTTATATGTTTTAAATGAGTAAATCCCAGAAGTTGCCCCTTGGTTCAGAAGCTACTGATCCTGACTGAAGTACCGGTAATACCTGGACTACAATAACATGACGCATTAACACCACTTACAGGCAAAGACATGAGAAGGCTTCCATTATTTGAGACACATCTATGACAAGTGTCAGGGGGGAGATATGTCACATGACGATGCACACGGACACTTTTAAATCAGACTCACTAAACATTTGACAGTTTTGAATTAAATTAAGTAACATTATAATGTGCTGCTGTGCGTACATATTGTATAATGACTTACATTTCAACAACTATTGCTCCAGTTGTTGGCTGACACAATTACACACTGACGATACTCAATTTATGAATTATTATATGAAACTCTTCTACACAGATTTCAACTTTGAATCCATCCTGCATATCCTACCTACTCTTGCTCATGTGACTGTTGTATTTTCTATGTTTATTGAACTGCATAAGGCAATATGATATATTATATTATATTATATTATATTATATTATATTATATTATATTATATTATATCGCATTATCTTTTTAATTTCTTTTTGCAGATGAAAACAATGGAAATGGTGTTCCTTTATCAGAAAGAACATCGCTGCCTGGACACACAGAAGTAAGTTCACACTTGTATCTGTATGGCACGGTATATATATGAAGCTACAGCAAGCGGCCAGTTAGCTTAGCTTAGCATAAAGACTGGAAGCAGGAGGAACCAACTTGCCTGGCTTGGTCTGTAGGTGAAACATCAGCCAACTAGCACCTCTGAAGCTGACCAATTAACAATATCACAAAGTTTTGCTTTAACAAGGGTTGGCTGCCAGACAATATTCTCCACTGGATGACCAGAAACTTCTTCATTGACATTAAAAAAAGATCAATTTGTATGCAGTGTTGGTGCTAAGATAATTGACTGCTGCTTGTATCTTCATAATTATCTTAAAGTGTGTACACACTTCCTAAAATGTTAAACTTTTCCTAACTATTTCTAACTTGTTCATTATTTTGTATTAGATTCACAGAAATCAATAATGGAGGTCCAAATCCTGTTTTATTTCCCTCAGAGTCACAAGATTATCTCTGTCTGTGTTTATGTTTGTGTAAATTTGCAGGCTTAGCTGACTGACCTTTTGTTGAATCACCACCCTCACCGCTTAGTCACAAGACCTCTGAGTCTCAGAAAGCTACTGTCATTTCTCTAACAGCGAGGCAGAAATAAACTGTCGCTGCTCAAACGGGATGCTTGTTGTCAGTCTGCTGGTTTTTCAGTGGCACAGCGAGGCCAGCAAGCAGATGATGCATCCGTTTATTATTATAACACTGATTATATTATGTTTCTGAGATGTATGACTCCAGGACTCAGTGTGTAAACAGAGCACTTCCTTATCAGTGCTAATCTATCAGTCACTTTTTAATGTTCTCATTAGGTCTTGACAATAACACTATAAAGAGCAGCGTTGCCACACCCCTGTTAAAGGAAGGCCTGTTACTGGATGTGAGGGTCTGATAAACAAGCTGGGTGGGGTTCAGTAGACTAAGGGCTACTCCATGCCCTGGTTAACCCTGTATAGTATAGGGTGAATTACTATAGCATTCACTTGTAAACAAAAAAAGGCCTTGTTAAACATATAACAGACAGATATCACCACTGAAAATTGACGGCTTCAGCCTGCAAACACTGACATCATAATATGACTAAAAAATTGAAACTGTACCTTTTAAAATGTCATATTAAAGCGAAGCATGTTTATATGAATAATTGAACTGTAGATTTTTTAAGGATACGTTAATATAGTTTGGTCATCGTGCATCAGTGCATTTCTATATTTTAGTTAAGTTCAGATTCAGATTATACTCTGTCCACAAAGGCATATCATATTTTCTTTAACAAAATGTATGGAAAACAAAAGAAATGGGCTATTGAATTGAGTAAAGTAGTCAGTAAATATGTCTTTAAGTTTGACAAAAAGTCCTGTCAGTTTAAAAAAAATGAAAACTGCAAAGGTGAGCTGAAGGTTTACACTTAAACCTTAAATATAACCATCATGAAATATGCATCGAGGTACTGATCCACATAACTGCAATAGCACAACAAATAAAGACATGTTTTAGACACTGATAATACTCAATTACATAGTGTAGATCATTGTATCTTATATTCTTCCATGTTACTAGTCCAAAGGTGACGAAGGCAGAAGTATTCACATTAATGGGAGCAAATAAAAACGAGAAGGAAGTTTAAGAGTTAAGAGAATGTCGGAAATACAGAAGTTAATAGAGAACATGTAACGCATGTTTGTCCTCCTCTGTCAACTATTTTTGTATAATGACAGACTGTGATTGTACAGTGTCCAAAATGTCCTTTTTTTATGTATTTTTTCTAGTCAGCACGGCCTCCCTTTTAACTTCACCAAACTTCTTCAAGAGAAACAACATTCTCTCATTTCAGTATTATACCGTGCACTGGCAAACTAACGTCCAATCAATAGCATACAGTAACTCAAATTGCATGTTTTATTCTGGGACACAATGTGCCTGTCTCTATATAGTACAGTATAATTATCGGTATATTTCTCTTCGGGATTCTGCCAGCTTCATTTCTTGCTCTGTCAGTGTTTTATGTATGGCATGGCTGCCTGGATGCTTTCACTTCCCACTCTGTGAGAAAGCTAAAAAATGTTATTTTGTCCTTGTTGTTTGTCCTTCAGACGGACAAGCTACAACCAAACAGAGATACCGTGTTCTTCAGGGACGGAGTTCGAAGAATAGACTTTGTGTTGTCTTATGTAGATGACAAAGATGGAGAAAAGAAGCAGGTAGGTGGAGCACAGAAGCTGCCAGTAGTCAAATACTCAGCATTTTTACAGTGCTGCAAATGACTAATTGCGAGACTGTTGTCATTATTTCACAATTTATGTCCAGAACAGGAATATGTGGTACGACTAAGAGGAAGTGAGATTCTGAATACATATTTTCCACAGATGTGTAAAATCGGTGACTTAATGCAATCACTGAAATGAACAGATTTTAAAGGTGTCATATTACGCTCATTTTTCAGGTTGATGCTGTAATTTTGTGAGTCTGTTGGGACTTTTCATGCGTTAAGGTTAAAAAAAACACAATTTTTTTCTCATGCAGTCTTTCCCTGCATCACATCAATTCAACGTCTGTCTGAAGACTCCCTGCCTGTCTCTTTAAGGCCACCTTCTAAAAAAAGTCTGCTCTGATTGGTCATCCCTCTCAGGCCTGAGCACCGTGATTCAACATTAGCTCTGCCGGTGTTGTAAATACAAGTCAGACGCTGTATTGCATACACTGTGAAGTTCCACAGTACAACCACAGCACCGAAGATCACACTGTTCCCATAGGTTGAAGCATTTATGTCTTTGTCATAATCTTTGTTACTGTGGACCAAATCTGTAGGGTAGCTTAGACGCCCGACATACAACTTCTCAAAATCGCTTTAAGAAACAGCCTAAGACACTTTTAATGGCCCAATTTGTAATATAGGTAATCTGGAAGTCTCATTCCCAACTCATCTAATGCTGGCGGTTTTTGGGGAATGAGATTCAACAATCAACTACTTTAACCTCAGTCAATCATTTTGCAGTACGTAACAGTACTTTATAAGAGCAGTTCTGTGTGAGATGCCCCGCCCACTTCCCATTCCTCCTGTCTGACGAGTTTGAGTACGAGATGTAACCCAACGAAGAATGAGAGAAAATTAACTGACAAATATCTTAAAAGACAAGTTTGTACTATGTTAAATGTCTCTAACGTGGATCTGTGAAGGAGAAAACATGTTGACACTGTGTGTGTGTGTGTGCGTGTGTGTGTGTGAGTATGTGTGTGTGTGTGTGTGTGTGTGTGTGTGTGTATGTGTGTGTGTGTGTGTCTGGCTCTCATGCTTGTGGCTTGTGTGTTTATCCACAGGAAAGAAGGAGGGAGTTTGAGGCCAACCTTGAGAAAGCAGGACTGGAGCTGGAGACAGACGACAAATCAGTAAGGAACTCAACCACAGAGCACCTGCACCACCTAGTGGATAGTTTGCCGAGGCACAGAGTAGTCCTCAGAAAACAGCCTTAAAGGGATGGCTGAGTCACAAACACATTACAGTACTGAAATTGTGTGAAAAATCTTCCTCGAAAAGTGACCATGAATTGTTCGTTTTCTTTCCCTCTCCACCGTTTGTAATTGTCTCAGGACTCCAAAGACCAAAAGACGTATTTCTTGAAGATTCACGCTCCGTGGGATGTACTGGCCACCTATGCCGACATCTTAAAGATCAAAGTTCCGTTCAAGGAGAGTGATATTCCCCATGGTCAAGATGTCCCACTCGAGTGGCTCTCACGTCCTTTCCGCCTGCCAGAGCACATCATGCACCCAGCGCCTGACTACTTCACCTACCCTTTTGACAAGACCAAGACCGACTTCTTCCTCATCAGTGACAAGGATACTTTCTTCCCACCTTCCACAAGAAACAGAATTGTGAGTATCACCTCCTCTTAAATCAAGGTTCTCGTATTTCATTGTAAGTATCTCCTGCCTCTGATGTTCTAGTCAGTAAGAATCCTTCTGCCTCTCACAATTCTTCTGGACAGGATGATCTGGACTTGTGTTATGTTTCACTCAACAGTTAAAAATAAAAGCTCAGGCAACAATTATGCAGAATGTAAAAATTGAATTTTGCTAATAGTTTCTACAAATCCAAATCCCCCCATCTCTTGATAAATCCCCTCCTTTGTTGCCAGGTGTTCTACATCCTGGCTCGCTGTCCGTACTACAAAGAGGGTCGGATAGACAAAGACAAGACAGGAATCAAGCGACTTCTCAGCAACGGGACGTATACATCGGCTTTCCCACTTCATGATGTAAGGCACACGGAAGAAAGAGCACTAATATGCAGACATGTTAAAGAACATTTACTCTCGTTGGATTCAGCTTTTTCTTTACCTTTTTACTTCTACCTCATTACAGAGGGAGAAAAGTGTGTTCAGTGTGTTAGTTGTAAAAATGTTATTGTTCTTCATTTCAAGCACATTTGTGTCATTTGTTTGTGCATGTCCCACTTCGGGGAATTATTTTCCATAATTGTCATTTATTTGTTCCTAATTGATGACATAAAGATAGAAAAGAGAGAAAAGGAAAATGTGATGTCGTAAAATACTATTTTAAGAAAGATTCATCATTCACTCTCCTGCTGAGAACCTTTTGTTTATTTTTTCCAAAGCGTCTTCACTCATAGGCCCACGCTGCATTTTTTTCTCCTCCTTTCAGTGTCGATACTGGAAAAGGGCAAGAAATGCAGAATGTGAGAGTGAGCGCTACAACTTGTACAAGCACTGGGCCAGATTTCTCTGTTTTTACAAAGAGCAACCTCTCAACCTCATCAGGTAAACAAGCAGCACCTGAAGGCTGTCTTCTATTGTTTTTCCACACAGGATGTAACATTTATTTTTTCTGTCTGGCGGTAACTCTGCTCTGAGCTAAATGTGCAGTTTTGATTGTTTGCTTGCAGGAAGTACTACGGGGAAAAGATCGGGATCTACTTCGCCTGGCTCGGCTTCTACACGGAGATGCTGTTCTTCGCTGCCGTCATGGGCGTCATATGTTTCACCTATGGAGTGCTCAGCTATGACGACAACATATCGAGGTCAGTACCACCAGAGGGCATCAAGGAGTTGTTTACCATATGGCCAAAAGTATATGAGGCTAGACTACTACTGCCATTATGTGGTTGTTGACCATTTAATTTCAAAGCCATGGGCATTAAATCCACTTTCTACAAGAAGTTCAAACCTTGCTGTAGGGATTTGCTCCCATTCAGCCACAAGAGCATTGACGAACAGCGAGAGCAGCAAAGATACTGCTACAGCATCTGTTATAGAGTTGCAGAGTTATCAGAGTTGAAATTTAACTGGGTCCACTGGTAGTAGCACCCCCCTGCTGCTGATCTGACTGGCTGAAGTTTATAGTGATAGACGATGACAGACAGACGGTTCATCCAATCACCTGTCCAAGTATTTTATAAAAGTGTCTGCCCTTTTCCAAACACTTTCTAACAGCAGTACCGTGATGGTTCTCTGAAGAAAACCATCTGGTGCGTCACATTAGGGGGTCCAGCCCAAACCACAAAAAACAAACCTTAAAGTCAAAATGACAAAAGCATGAGGACAGAGGTGTTTACATACTGAACATGAACTCTTTGTCGCCGTATGCAACAAAAATGTGAAGACCCAAATGCAAAACACTTAAAAGGCAGGCAAGTGAAAACAAAAGGCAAGCACTGATACGCTTATGGAAAAAAATCGGTTAGCAAGCAACACAACCAACAAAACAGACTGGGGCCAATCCACAAAATAAAACCAAAAACAGAGAGATGCTAAAAAAAAGAAAAACTGGGAACACAGAACAGTCACACTGACAAAGAGAGGGAGAGAGAGGACTTAAGTACACAAGGAGGCTAGACAGAGACGGGTAAACTAATCAGGACAATCACAAGGGACGGAAAACAAAACAGAGGGGATGAAGTAACATGAATCATGAGCATGAACACGAAATAACAACTACACCAGAAAAACCCAATCCATGACGGTCTCTGCCTTGAAACTTGATAGATTTTGTTTTGATATTACAATAAAATGATCAGAGGTTCATAGCTGGATGGTAGATGTATAAATCTGCTTTTAAATTACCTACTTTCAAGATACACTGCTTTGTGTTCACGTGAAGTGTTCCAATTACACTTTTTTCTTCCTCTAGCAAAGAAATATGTGACGCCAGTATTGGAGGCAGTATTTTGATGTGTCCACTCTGTGATAAGAAGTGCCCTTTCTGGAGGCTCAACTCTACCTGCCTGTCATCCTGGGTAAAACCACTTCTTAAACTAACAACACAGTAAATACGTGGTTGACTTTTAATCTCTGTTAGTGTGTGAAATAGGTAACACACTCGAATATCTGTGGTAAATCATGTCCTGCTGAGTCAGCAGTATGTCGACCCAGCGTGTCTCCTGCTCCTCTGAGGAACTTTTCCATATTCTCTCTTCCAGCAATCCCATCTGTTTGATAACGAGGGGACGGTATTCTTTGCCATATTTATGGGGATCTGGGGTGAGTATCAAGTCGATGCAGCTCTTCCTGTGTTTAACCTTTGCAAGGAGATCCAAGTGGCTCCCCCTGTTTGGGAGACAGATTTTTCACAGTTAAAGCCTTTTCACACTGAAGCTCCAAGCTTCATCCATCCATACTGGTTCAGCCCCGAAGGACTTGCCAGCACAATTATGTTGTTATGCATTAAGCAGTGGGATGGCTGTTGAGCACACTGAAGTCCAAGAGAGTAATGGAACGACTGAAACACGCTACTCACCTTAAACTGAACACACACGTTTTTAGTCAGTTGAGTCAAAGTTCTCATTATACGTCTGTTTAGTAGAGGTGACTCCCATGCTGAGGAATCTACAACATTTCCTTTCCTCAAACCCTGTTTGGCAGTAACTCTGTTTTTGGAGTTCTGGAAACGGCGTCAGGCCCGGCTGGAGTACGAGTGGGACTTGGTGGACTTTGAAGAGGAGCAGCAGCAGCTTCAAATCCGGCCCGAGTTTGAGATCCGATGCACTAACAGGAGACTCAACAAGATCACTAAGGTGCTTCAAACGGTTCATTCAAACACTGTGACTAACTATTTATTCTGTGGTGCACAAATATCGACATGGAACCGGTTGAAAAACCAATAAATAATAATAATAATGATCTTTCAGGAAATGGAGCCATACCTCCCTGTCACCAGCAAGTGTGCTCGCTTCTGCCTCTCAGCGGCCACCGTTTTATTCTGGGTAACTGAATGTTCCTGTGTGCATGTGTGGTTACTATATACTGTAATACATAGTGAATAATGTTCCTCGCCATCAGCAGCTTTACGTGTGTGTGTGTGTGTGTTTGTGTGTGTGTGTGTGTGTGTGCCCGTCCACAGATTTCCCTGATAGTGGCTTGTATCATCGGGGTCATAGCGTACAGGCTGGCCGTGTATGCTGCCTTCGCGAGCATCATCAAAGACCCCATGAGGAAGATCCAGGTGGTGGGCCGATTCATCACTCCACAGCTGGCGACCTCTGTCACCGCCTCCTGCATCAACTTTGTCATCATCATGATCCTCAACTTCTTCTACGAGAGGGTGGCCGTGTGGATCACTGATATGGGTAAAATGATTTAATCTGACGTCTACTGAATCAAAGTCTTTGTTCAGACGCCAGGCAAATCTGGTTTCCTTCTCAAATCAGATCACGAGAAATTCAGTTTGCAAAAATCACAATTCATGTGTGTTTTTTTTTAAATAAAATCAGTCTGGATATAATCAAGATATGCCAGATAACGGATCAGTGCTAGCAGTCTGAACAAGGTCCTAGAAACAATTGTCAGTTTCATAATTTTGTCTTTTCATATCCAAAAAACATGGAACAGACACTTCTATCATTTTGCATTCATCCACTGACTGTAACCAGAGGACATCTTCAAACTGTTTGCTTCCTGCAGAAATCCCAAAGACCCACCTCGAGTATGAGAACAGGCTGACCATGAAGATGTTCCTGTTCCAGTTTGTCAACTACTACTCCTCCTGCTTCTATGTGGCCTTCTTCAAAGGCAAATTTGTGGGTTACCCCAGTCATTACACATACATGTTCGGCAAACTGAGGAACGAGGAGGTGAGCTTTCTTGTAAAACTAAAGAAAAGGCAGGCTCATGACTTTCCTCTAGCAATTGTTCATCTGCTGCCAAAAGTAAGTGCATCAAATAAAAGCGTACTCTATAAAATAAAAACCTGCTTCGGTCCTAGTGCGACCCTGGAGGCTGTCTGATTGAGCTGACCACGCAGCTGGTGATTGTGATGGCTGGAAAACAACTGTGGGGGAACATTCAGGAAGCTCTGCTGCCGTGAGTCCATCAAGTCTATGCTCTTTACCCAATACTTCACCTTTTGATCCATTATTAACTTTATCTGCCACAACAGGAGAAGGTTTTTATTGAACGTTGGAATGCTGGAGATTTCTAGTGCCTTTATTTAATTCATTCTTTTCAAATATGTTGTGTGTGCAAGATAGCATCTACTGAGTGCATGTAGAATCACCCTAAACAAATATAGGCCCACTTCAAGACATTTACAACAAAAACGGAGATAGGTCAGTAAATTAAGTTTTATTTTCACCACACAATTCAACACAATGAAGGTCTTGCTGCCCTACTTAAAAAAAAAAAACAAGAGTATTCTTCGACAAAGAAATGATACGCAGATCTAGATCATGTCTGACTTCCCTCACGGTTAAATACATGAGGAAGATTTACATGTGACATAAATGTAAATGTATTGCCAAGAAAAATACATTTTTAATGGGCTGAATCATGAGCAACCAACGCACAGATGGCAACGACTTCACAGAAGGCGGTACTCATCGCAGGCATCAAATTACAGTATATCAGGCATGTATATGTCAAGTTAGAACCTTTCACTGTGTGTGCTGTTGAATTTATCGAAGACCTCTGGTGGAGAATAACTTGGCCAAATGTCTGTTAAACAAGCAGTGACACAAAAGTTATTTGGAGATGTTTTGTAGAAGAGTTTTAGAGGATATAGAATCAGAAATGCTGCTCGATAGTTCTAATTCTATATCTTCCAATTTTTAAATAACTTATTTTGAACAGGCACGTGCCTTGTGTGCACAACATGTAGATTTTTCTCCCATCAAATTACTTATTATTAATTATGTATAACTGTATTTTGTTTTTTTGGTGGCTGACTCAGCTAATCATCTCTCTTTTTGGAAGTCCCAAACTTGACGTCTGTCTCTTCTTCATGGGCTTCTTGATTAGGTTGATCCGTAACTGGTGGAGTAGCAGAAAGGGACGGCACAATCCTGAGAACCATTACAGCCGCTGGGAGCAGGACCATGTCCTGCAGAACTTCGGCCAGCTGGGATTGTTCTACGAGTACCTGGAGATGGGTGAGTTTCTAAACTGTTTACGGTACATTGTGCATCTGGGCAGGAGAGAACGATAACTGGCTGTACGATATGTGAATATGAGGGTTACAAATCACAGATGATAGCATTTGTCTTCTTCTCTGTTCCCATTTTATCACTCACATTTTCCTGTCTGCTCTGTCGTTTCAGTGGTCCAGTTTGGTTTCATCACTTTGTTTGTGGCCTCTTTCCCCTTGGCCCCCCTCCTGGCTCTGTGCAACAACATCCTAGAGATCAGGGTGGACGCCTGGAAGTTCACCACACAGTTCAGGCGACCAGTGGCATCCAAGGCCCGAAACATCGGAGCGTGGCAGGAAATCCTCAACGCGGTGGCCATTTTGTCTGTTGTTACGAATGTGAGTGTAGTAGTGTATGTTCATCAGTGTTTATTTATCGAATATTGTCTGTGCTCATTTCTGTATATTTTTTTTTTATTTGATAAATGCAACATTTTTGAATCATAAGTCAACAAAACATTTCTCCTGACTTTCATCACAGGCGTTCATAATGGCGTTCACCTCTGACATGATCCCCCGTATGGTCTACCTGTATACCAGTAATGGCATGAGGGGCTACGTTAACAACAGCCTGTCAGTATACAACATCTCACGGTTACCCGAGAGCAACATGCCGGAGGACCAAGACTACTGGTTTGATAACTCGACTACCTGCAGGTACTACAGCTTAAAGGGACAGGTCACCCTAAAATCAAAAAATAGATAGTTTTCCTCTTACCTGCAGTGAGAGGGAGTTACTGCGGGTTTTAAAGATATCGGCCATAGAAGTCTCTGCCAACCTTATGCCAATCCACTGCGCAGAAGGAAGCATGCATCTTCTTGTGGATGAGAAGCTTGTGCTTGTGACAGCGTAGAGTGTAAACATCAGTGGCGTCTTCTTTGGCTGAGCTGTGAACTTAATTAGCTTTGTTAGCTAGCCCCTCGTCACTGAGCAGATGTACGCTTCCTTCTGCCCGGTAATACCGAAAGAAAATAGTTCCTATATGAAACGGCCCACAACAAGGTCTTACACTGCTGAGTGCAAAAAACAATCTACAATAGATGGATGAAAAGCCCTACAAGGAATAGATAAAAACATCTATTTTTCATCTGGGGTAAAATTCCTCTTAACCATATTCTTAATGAACAACAGGCTGTGACTATGTGTGATGTGCAGGAGTCAGTCTCCTCAGTTGCATTTCTCACTAGGCTGCAGTTCACCTCAGCTCAGCTCACTGTTTTTAGTTTTATAACCCGCAATGCCGTTCCGTTCCGTTTTCTATTCCGCTTTTTCCCTCACGGGGTTGCGGTGATGTTGCCCCCTTTTTCGGGGGGATTGCTGGAGCCTATCCCAGTTACTCGGCGGTCGAAGGCCAGGGTACACCCCTGAATGAGTCGCCAGCTCATTGCAAGTTGGTGAACGTAAAGGAGCTGGTGAAGATCCAGATATTTCCTCCCAGAGGTGTAAGAGACTAGAAAATCAAAAAGAAGAGTGAATATTGGACTAAAACCAGAGAGTCAACCCAATTACATGATCATGAGGAAAATGTACAGGTCGAATGAGTGTTTTGCCAAGAAAACATTTTTAACCAAGCCGAATTATGAGCAGACTTCGCAGAAGGGGATACTTGTTAAAAGCATCACATTGCTATAGTGTATCAGTATATCAGGCACATATATGATACATTAGATCATATATCAGTCAGTCAGCCCAATGACTGTAAGACATGAAGTAACCCAAAAGTTATTAGGAGATGTTCTAAAGAAGAACTGGATAGATTGTTTTGACATTTCTAATTCTCTATTTTCTAAAACGTGATTACTATACTAATAATACACCTCAGCCATGTCAATGTTATGTGGTTGTATTATATCACTGTTTAAAGGGGGTAAAAACCTAATTTCTGCAGATGTTGTTAGTCATTTATGGCAGTATGTTTGTCGTCACTGGCCAGGAAAGTGTAACTTTGTATATAAAGGAACACCTTTAATGGTAGAACTTGTATCACCTCCGAAGTTTGAGCTTCTGTTCTGTTCTGTGTTATTTCCTGATGTGTTCTGGTACCAGCGCATGTTGTTTAATGATTACGTTAATGAAACACTGCTGATGGTACCTGTTGTTCTGTACAGATACCGTGACTACCGTTACCCTCCAGGCCACCAGAAGCAGTACACTCACACCATGCAGTTCTGGCACATCCTGGCAGCCAAAATGGCCTTCATAATAATCATGGAGGTAAGAGCACACAGCTATGTCCCTTCTCGTTACTCAAAGAACAAACGCTAAGTATTAATGAATGAAGCTGATTATATCGTCACCATAATTGATAATTCTTCCCCTGCAGCATGTGGTCTTCGTGGTGAAGTTCTTCGTGGCGTGGTTGATCCCAGACATCCCGTCAGAAGTGAAGGCGCGGATTAAACGAGAACGCTACCTGATACAAGGGGAACTGCATAGCTACGAGGTGGAGAGGCTCAAACTCCAGCTGAGCGCCAGCTTCATCACGCAGCCCCAGTCAGAAATGTCCTCGATGACGGACAAACACGAGGTGCTGTCCGAGTGCCTGTAGCTCCCTGCGTCACACCTCCGACTAACCAAGCCAGGGATGGATGCTGAGAACATCCACGTACAAGGGCTTCTGTCTTCGGGAGAAAAAAAATGCTGTTATCTGTTCTGGCTGCATGGACTCCTATATTAGGATCTGTGATGAAAGCATGAGAAAAAACAAGTCACTTTGCTTAAAGTCAGCTTCATGAGTGAAGGAAAAGATCCTGTGCCATAAAAATATATATATATATATATGTATATCAGAAGGTGCTGGGATGGAAAATAACAGCAGAAAGATTGTACCTGCAGCTTGTTACCATTCCACGTGTGATGCCTTCGAACTCTCCACTCATTATGACTGAAAATGAGTCATCCCTGTATGTGCTGATAGAGTTAAAGATAGTGGTGTTGAACATGTGACATTAGGCTTAATTACCCTTAAAAGAGTTGGTTATTATGATATCATCCATTTAGTTTTCTGCATGTGATTCTTCAGCTGTGATGTTTAACTGCTAACTGTGGTTAGAAAACTCATATCAGTTCAGCCGCAGATTCGTCATTTGTTCGTCGTTCGTCATCTTGGCTTTTTTTTTTCTGTCATAGAAAACACTCACATTTTAAATATATCTAAATATGAAACACATCTATATGTGCTTACTCCTTTTTTAAAATCATTTTCAAAAGGGTAGCTGCATAAAGTTTAGTTCCACTGATCTATAGCTGGGCTATAAGATTGGCAGTTTAGAGGAAGCTCTTAAAAACTGTGCATATGAGAACCAAGTACCTCCATCATTCTGCAGTGCGATCAGAAAAAGTCGGCGGTGTTATTCCATGCGGCTGCAGGCTCACGTCTCATCCTCCAAAATGTTTCTCCAACTTGCTGTGGGACCAATTATAAGTTGTTTTTTTTTATCAAAAGGAAAGATAGATCTTCTGTTTTGATATAATCAGTTCAGGCCAATCATGCGTCACACATGGATAATAGACGGCCTGTACGTCGACATTCCGCATCACTGCTGTCTCCGTATACTCCAGGCGTAAACAATCGCAAGCTTCATTTCAGAGAAAGTGGGACTGCCTGTACCCTGGTCAGGGATACGTGTGAGCGAGGGTTTGAGTGAGAAGAATAACTCTAGCTGGTGACTAAGTTTCCCTGTAGACAGAGAAATATTGTTTTTTTTCTATTCAGAAGGGTTGTTGTGCAATTAATTTATTGATCTGCTTCTGCTCTCGCTCGTGAAGCGTTTGTGTTCAGAGCTACTTCATAGTCATCTTTTTTTTTTATCATCAGTTTACTCGCAAAACCTGACTTCTCTTTTTATACCAACCAACACTTAATAAGTAACCATCAAGCAGTGTTAGTTTGATCATTTTATTTTTTACATTTTAAGTATATATTATGCTATAAATTACTACTTTCTAAGGGACCAGACAAGTGAAAAAAAAAACCTCTGCTACTCATTCTGTGGGAGACAAAGATTGCATTATATTCATTCACAGTACAAAACTCATCCATCAGTCTTTTTGTATCCTCTAATGCCTAATATGCATTTACTCTTATTAGTGTTTATATTGAAACCTCTCTTTGTTGTTAATGTAAATGGTGCAGTTGTGATTCCAGTCAAAAACTAAGCCTGGCTTACTTCAATCTCAGGATTAAACATCTCCTCATGTTTGTCGAGCAGACCGCAGGCGTCAGATGTGTGCAGTCTATCCCCCGAGGTGCACGATGTATCTCCCAACTAACTAATGCCTTAAACGTCTGTTTTTACTTTTTGTATGATTTTGTAACAACAAAGTTTCCGAACTGAATTCCGAATCTGTCTCGTATCATTCATTGCTGCTGCTAGTCGTTGCGAAGTAGTTGCTCTGTCTGCTTTGACCTGCATGAATTCTTCTGTAAATATTTTGTCTGTTACGTTCTAAGTTCACTGTAGCCTATTGTACAGAAACGCTGTTAATATTCACAAATAAATGAAGGAATAACAGATTTGAGTGTGAATTTTATTGGTTCATAGCCTGCACAACGGCACAAAAACACATAGCAAAGCCACAATGGCTGACTCGGATGTGTTTCGTCTAATATTCCAAATGAGAGATTAAAAATCTCCTTTACGGGGAGTCCTGGCAAACACAGCAGTATTAAAGGTTTCACATAAAGGAACCAGTGGCAAACGTAAAATAAACAGCATAATATTTTCACATAAAAGACACAAGCAACAAACTTAAAACAAGCAGAACGTTACATGCAGACAGTGAATTCACCAGCGTTCATTCATTGGTCAAACAGTCCTTCATCCTGTTTTTAGAAACTCTAATCACTAATCACTCTTACGATTTGCTGTACGTATACCAGGCATGTTTCCTCAGTCGGTGGCCAGAATGTCTTGGCCTTCCATACTAACCTGACACCTGTACTTCAACCATTACCTGTGCCTGTCCTCCTACTCGTGTCCCTCACCTGTGGATTCTTAGTTAGACTGATTCAAACTTCTCACCATACCGGTAAACTTTAAATATCTGCATTTTTTTTTTCAATAAATCACTGGACTCTTCCTGTCAGATCCTGAAAAGGTCAAAAAACTGCCTTATAACCACCTTAAAGATCCTCTCTAGATGTGTTTTGAGACACAGGAGGGTGAGAACACACTAGTTGTATCTAAAAATAAGTTTGATATAGACAAACTAAATACAACACTGCTAAACAGGGTGGAAGGCAGGAGAGAGAACGACTGGCTGGCTCCAGCAGACCAGGTGAGAGGCCTGTTCACAGAGTCGACTGAAAAAAGTTCAATAGGCTACTCACAAATTCTTAACAGCGCACCTATTCATTCTCCCCCAACTCACAATCCCCAAGTATGTAAGTATCCGACTGATCACCAGGTGTCTCCAATGTCCCCCAAAAGTCCATTCTCAAAATTTCTTAAACTGTTTCTGTTTGGACTTGAAAAAGTGAAGTACCAAGAGGTAGGACTTTGTCTGACGCGTGAATCTCCGAGTTTAAATGTGTTAAAACAATTCACTTATCATTTTTCATAAGTTTTATTAGTTCTGACAATTGAAAAAGAATCATTATACACACAAAGATGTGGGATAAAAACAGGAATACTCTCCTTTTCCACTGAGAAGTGGGCAGCCTTTTTGGCTCTCCTAAACTCCCTCTGGGTTCAAACTTTTTAATGAAATGAGAGTTTTTCTGTGCCGACTGATAAAATGAGCAAGGGGCCACGATGAGTTAGTTAAAGGGGGCCACATTCTGCCTGCAGAAAAGGTCCGCTGTACAAACAACTTGTCCTGAATTTTCAGAGACCAACCTCATCTGATGAAAGTGAGAAGAGTCTGCTAGTTCATTCATTCCTGGACGAGTCACACACATCAACACACTTCCTTGAGTGGAGGACAGCTTTACGACATATAAAACCCTGAACTCTTACATCAGACAAGATTCAACAAAACAAATATGGGTCTAAAGAAGATAAATGACAAAAATAAGCACACAAATGAAGCAGAATCAGCTCAGAATAATCACACAAAGTGTGGAGAGTAGGGTGATGTACCACGTGTGACCACCAGGTGTCGCCCGACACCAACAAATGATGAGAGCACACACCGCTCTCTTTTCTCTTCTCTCTTATGTCCTCTAACCGCAGCTCACACATCTCCACATTTGAAACTAATCTCATCATTATCATTATTATGATTTTATTGTATTTTTAATTCTTATTACCTGGATTATATTAGTGGTCTTAAGCCTTTTATTTTTTAGGGGCTTCAAAATCATGTTCAAGGTATCAGATGTGTCTTTAGTTAAATATTAAATGTTGAAAAGAAAAACCTTCCAGAATTGTGTTCACGCCTCTGTGGGGGAGATGTGGCTGTCGGGAGGGAGGGAGGGAGGGAGAGGGAGGTGGAAATATGGGAGACGCTTAAATAATTGATGGATTCCTACGATGAGAAGGAGAGGAGCTCGTTGGAGGGGGAATCCACTCCTGCTCATTTGGTTTCCATAGCACCGCCCTCGGGAGACCTGCAGCTCTCATACACGGGCTTCACAGTGCCTGGTTCTGTG
>OMLP01006636.1:2706-14891 GCA_900302685.1 Spondyliosoma cantharus | reverse complement strand
TGGCAGGCCTGCAGCTCCCGGTGTCAGGGCTCCCTGCCACCTGTTAATGAGCTCCCTGGGGGGAGCCGGGTCTAATCCGCCGCTCTCTCAGGGCATGGGGACCAGACCTGTCCTGTCGCCAAAGGCTTTAACTCACACGGAGCTGTGATATGAATATTCACATTTCAAGGGGATGAAATGCTGAATGTTTATTGTCTGACATAAATACTGAGTGCTGATGTCATCGTCAGCTAAACAGTAGAGGCCAACATCTTAAACATAATATGAAAACAATGCTCTAACATTAGGCTGAATAATAACAATGATAATAGTAATGATGGTAAAATAATGGAGTCAGAAGAGCCGCGTATAAATAAATCCTCCTGTTCTTACTGTAGGCCCATCTCCTTTTTAAAAATGTTTATATTCCTGGTTTGTCTTTTCCTCGTCCTTTTGATTGACACGCGGATGTAATCGAATCAATTGGTCTCGTGCCCAACAGTGGTCTCAACCGGATTAGGGCTTGCCCCCCGCGTGCAGATGAGAGGGGCGGGAGAACGTGACCGAAATTACAAATTGGCTCGGTGTTTATGGACAGCCTGGTCCTCCCGCCTCAGCTGCTGCCTCACCCTGAAGAAAAAGCAAATAGGATTTAAATATAATAACCTTCTTCTTTCTTCATCTACGCGAATATGAAGACGCCGTGAGCTGTATAATGAAGCTGTATACGAAGCACATGTTGTAGAATTAAACGTCAAATTAAAACGTCATTCTTCACGAAAAAACACATTTCCCGAGGAGTGCAGAGTTCGAAATTGTTGCTAAGCGACACCTACACGTCGCTGCGACTGTGAACAGGGCGTGGCTGCTTGGAATGTTTAACTCACTGACGTCAGAAGACTGAATGTGGCGCAAGGCCAATCAGAACAGAGGATGCAAGCCGTCCATGTGTGAATAGCTGGGTTTAAATTCGTGACAGATTTCTTTTTCCAGAAGGACGTAAAGAGAAGGAGACTTGAAATTCATTGTCAGATTTAAATCTGTTACGTTTCCTGGATATTTTCAGCGAAATGTGAAGGCTAATTAAAAATCTTTGACCTTATGTCTTTGTAAGACATAAGAATGGGATATTTAATTGTAATATTTCAACGCACAGTTCCTGTTTACAACGTCACAAAGCAACGCTTACAACATAAATTAATAAATGCTGTTCTGGGAAAGAAAATTGTGACTCTGGCCGGATGAGTTCAGGTCGTCATCCACATTTTATTAAAAAATAACTGCAGTAAAACAATCGTCATAGTTCAATGATGATTAGGTTTTATTGTCAAGGAGCAGGTGCAACAAAACTGAGTCCTGGCAAAACGTCACTCACATTAACGCTAAATCTTATATCCTTTCCTGTCACCATTATGCCATCCTTCATGTACTCAGTTACATCATTCTTACTGTATGTCATATTTACTCATCAACACGGGACATCACCACATTTTCACAACAGGTACCATTATCTCTCTTCTTTCAAGGTCAAACACCCGTGTCCCCAAAATATCTCCTTATCACCACTTTCCGGCAAAGTCATCCCGACCTTTAACACACACACGTCTTCACACAATTATTCCCTGCTTGCAGTGATAAAGATAATTGATTAAACGTGACTGTTATTGATCATTCATGTATTATCATTTATTATTGTGTTGTAGTAAAAATATATGAAAATAAATAAATAAATCCTGTCATTTCCAGGGTGTTCGGTGCAGCCATTGTCCTGACCTCGACTCTTAACATGTTCATCCCCTCGGCCGCCCGGGTCCATTATGGGTGTGTCATTTTCGTGAGGATATTACAAGGCCTGGTGGAGGTAAGAGAATGTCGACAACATTTTTAAATCTTCCCTTCCTTCAGTAAGAATTGTATTGTGTGAGATAAACTGATTATATTTTTACTATTAGAAGAAGAACATAAAGGTTACGTCGGTTACTGTATGTCCGATGTGAGCGTCTGTTACTATGGCTGGGGTTCTGCAATGATGCACCATACAAAGGGCCCACCTGCAAATTTCACTCCATGAGAAAAGGCTGCAATGTGAGCTGAGCTGTATTGATCCAGTCCACTACAGCTGAGTGTTTGTGGGATAGTACAGCTCCTTTTTCAGCTGTCATACTTCATATCCTGGAAACACATCAGCAAAGGGCCGGTACACAGAGGGGATGAGAGGTCAGTCCTCTGGCTTTGTAGTGAAACATGACACACAGATACACTGTCTGCCTTTTGTATAGTAAATCTTGGCACACTGATGAAATTAGTCTGTTGACTGTTGAGTTAAGTACACAGAAATCTGATGCTACGGTTCTTAGTATCTGTGTTTTTTGGATAAAACATGTTGCGGCACATCGTCATTAAAGTCTAAATGGGAGTTTTGTTGTGTGAATAAAAATTATTTAATATCACAATCTAATATTTCATCCCTTGAAGACTGGAAGCTGAGTGCTGCCCTCCTCAGAAAGTCCATGCAGATCGTATTTTTACGCCAACACAGTTTGTTCAAATTAGCGGCTGATGAACATTTAATAGCCACGGGGCCGCTTCGCTCCATGAACAGCTCATCAGGTCCTCTTTGCTCATGGCCCCGTGCAATTTGTTCCCGTTAATTAAAAGGGTGAAAATGTTAATTTTTGTTAGTTATCATAAGACATATCTGTGGGTTCTTGTTCAGATCTAAAAGGGTAATCCCTCGCAGATTGTGAGTACATCCTAAATTCAAATAATCCAGAAATACAATGCAAAGGTAAAGTTTGGTATTGTTCTATTTATGTTGGGATTATGAGTCTATTATTTACTGGAATAATGGTGCATAGGATCCGTCAAAATTGGTGCCAACTAATGGATGCATGTGGCATTTAATTATCTAATTGCACAAACCTGCATATTTATTTATCACTTTGATTGGTTGGATTCAAATCATTCTGCTTGCACACACTACTATAGCTCCTGGGATGCAAATAAATGGCTGACAGGGAGCACTGACTGCTCTTATTGCTTACATATATTTTGCAAAGATTTGGTCTGGTCGGCTGCTCACTGTTGCTGCATGTTTCTGTAACAAGAATTAATACAGACTGTTTCTGTGTGGTTGCATTCAGGGAGTAACATACCCGGCATGTCACGGCATCTGGAGTAAGTGGGCTCCTCCACTGGAAAGGAGTCGTCTGGCCACCATCTCGTTCTGTGGTAATTGCTTATTTGTATTATGTATAATACAAACCAAAACTGATGTGTTGCGTGTATCGATTGCGAGGTCTGATCTTCCCTCGTCTGTGTCCGTCAGGCTCGTATGCTGGTGCCGTGATAGCGATGCCTATGGCCGGGATCCTGGTTCAGTATTCAGGCTGGTCCTCAGTGTTCTACGTCTATGGTAAAATTCATTGATGAGGGCTTGCGTGTGTTTTGCGTGTGCAGTGGAATGGGAGATGAGGTGCGAATCTGTGGCGAAACGATGACAAAACAATGGATAATTGTGTTGTAAAAAGTGTTTTAAAGCTCTGTAGAAACCTTAAGAGTTTGACAGTGAAAGTCAAATGGATTTATGCGGGCAGACTGCATATTGATTTCCTCCCTCCTATGTTTGGGTGTGTCAATAAATAACCCCTCATCTCTTTCTCTCTCTCCCCCTCTCTCACTCTCTGGACTGAATACAGTTAGCTTTCCTGTCTGGCTTTTATTCTCTCGGGCATTTTGGAAAGATCAAGCTGCCAAACACTGTGTGTGTACTGACCCACTGAGGTCAAAATCAGCTGCAGTGATACATCCGTACTGATCTAAAGTCCTGATGTGTAATATCTGTCCGTGATATGCAGGATGCGTTGGTATCTTCTGGTACATGTTCTGGATCCTTGTGTCTTACGAGAGCCCCGCTGAGCATCCCACCATCACAGATGAGGAGCGCTGCTACATTGAGGAGAGCATTGGAGAGAGTGTCAAGCTATCGGGTCCTGCTGAGGTGAGGGGAGGACCTCTAGACAAACGATATCATTCAGTCCACCCGACACTTGTAGCTTTCAATCATCAGCCAGTTCCACCACCTTTTGTCTTTTTGCCAGAGAGACACAACCAAACTTATTTATTAGTCAAATTAAATCCTTTGTGATAATCTATTCCAGAAATTCAAGACCCCGTGGAAGAAGTTCTTCACCTCTATGCCTGTCTATGCAATCATCGTGGCAAACTTCTGCAGGAGCTGGACCTTTTACCTGCTGCTCATTAGCCAGCCTGCATACTTCGAGGAAGTGTTTGGCTTCGAGATAAGCAAGGTGAGTTAGTGGACAAGTGACAAACGTGGAGCATGAATTGTTTGATCGACACCTGATAGATGTTTCAGAGCTGAGCGTGCAACGCTCTGTAGCTGGTACGAATCATTAACAGAATCAATGACTGGTGGTTCTTTCTCATGAATTGGTGTTTTACATAACAAGGCAGCATCAGTTCACAAAAGATAAAAAAAAAAAAAAGAATGTCAAAGTGACATTAAATAACATTGGTTTAAGAAAATAAGCAACCATAGAATAAGTGATTCATAGAATGAACAGAATAAATGTAACATCAGGTTTATGCTAACAATTTTTGTCCCTTTAAATGTTCATGGCTCAAAGATGCAATGTGTAAGAATTTTGGCTGAAAATGTTATTAAAAAATCAAATCAAAAAGTGTGGGGGTAAAACATCTTTAGTTATTATCAATTAAAGACCCAGTGTTGAAGACTGCAATCAATGAAAATGCAAAACAAAACAAAAAAAGGTCCTCTCAAGAGCCAGTGTTATGTTTAATTTTTGTAGACACATGGCTGTGCATAATGGTGGTAAGGTAAAGAAAACTAAGGGATTCTTAGCTTCAGGTGATTATACACTAATGAACACATAATTATGATTATTATATTCCTTTGTTTCCCCTAAATCCTTCGCACTGGACCTTTAAGAGATTAATACTCTCTCTGATATCTAGTCACTACAGTGCAAATTCCTACAATGAAAACAAAAAAAAGACGTGTTCATGGCTCATGCATTTCTGCTGACTAACAGTCCCACAATGCAACAGATCCAAAACTGACCAGATGGAGATGTTGTGCTGCAGCTGATTTGGTTGATTTTCTGTTTGTTGGTTGTAGGTCGGCATACTGTCTGCCCTGCCCCACTTGGTGATGACCATCATTGTGCCCATCGGCGGCCAGCTGGCCGACTACCTGCGCAGTAAGAACATCCTGTCCACTACCAACGTCAGGAAAATCATGAACTGTGGAGGTGAGAAGTCTGAGCCGAGGTTGAAATATTGTTTTCCACACCTCTCTCAGCACAGTCAGAGGGTGTTACTGTCATGATGTCGGATCCATACTGCTCTGTTTTCAGTCGCTCCTCGCTGCCAGATGGGATGAAGAGCTGGTTCTGTTTAGTTTTTTAGAAAAATCTATCTGTTCAATAGTTACACTCAAGTTGACTCACTTGATTGTGACTGTGCATTGATTTTATATCTGTCACTTATGTAATCAAGTGCAGACCATGTATCACGCTTAATTCAATTGGCACGGCGATGACCAACAGCCCGTGGGCATTGTGTGTGTGTGTGTGTGACCTGCTGTCTGTCTCTGTTAGGATTTGGCATGGAGGCCACATTGCTGCTGGTGGTCGGATATTCCCACAGTAAAGGGGTGGCCATCTCCTTCCTGGTGCTGGCAGTGGGCTTCAGTGGATTTGCTATATCAGGTTAGTAAAACACACTTCCAGCTCAAATGGAATAAACCATTATACTGTAGTTAAAATGATGCGTTCACTGCAGGGGATTTTTTAACTTTGCTTGACTTAAAAGTGAGCTTGCTGAGCTTTAGATTCAATGATTGATACCATCACATGTGAACGTTAAATATGAATATACAGCCAGGAGAGTGTTTGTAGCTTAGCAAGAAATGGGGAAACGACTAGCTCTGTCCAAAGATGACAACAATAGCCTGTCAACACCTCTAAAGCTCTGTGGAACTTCTAAACTAACGTTAGCTACTATTGCTCTATGTTAGCAAAGCAGAGGGAGGCACTGAGATGAAAAACTGCATAAAGTCACATCCTTTGGACTGTTGTGGACATCCGATCTGAGTCCCAAACAAAGAAATCTACAGTCAGGCTAGCTGTTTCCCTCTGCTCTCAGTCTTTATGCTAAACTAAGCGAATAATCAATTATCATGTAGGTTTACCCTTTGGGAGCAATGACCAATGTTTCGAGGTTTCCTGTGTAGCCAACGGATAACCGGATAACAGATATCAAGATATCCTCTTCTGTGTGCCAGTCATTGTTTATAGTTAGATTAGCAAACCCCGGAAGAGAGCATGGAGTTGGTACGAGTTGAGAGACGATAATCTCTATAAAAAGATCCATAAACATGTAGTTAATTAATATTCAATACTTATAAAAAGATAAATCCATCAATAGCTGATGGGTTCAGAGATTGCATTTCAATACGAGTAAGTAGACCTAAAGGCAACCAAAGCCCCCTCAGACGTGATTGGTCATCACAACTTAGACTACAAACGGAAACCAGAACGCTAGTGTTACCAAAACCTTGACGATTTCCCACAGATTCTGCATTCATATGCAGCTATCTGCTATTTGAGATTACTAAATGGGCATTTTTTTTTCTCTACAACCTCTCAAAATTGTAGTTTTTCTTCAGTAATTTTCTGCCTCCTTAATCTTGTGATAGCCCAAATTGTGTTGTCTTGTTTTGGTTTCTGTACAAGTACGAGTGCAAATATTCTAGAAGCGTTTATTAATACCTAATAAAAACTAAACTAGAGTTCCTCAGATGATAAGATTGGCTAGTTGGATTGTATGTGCAGCTTTTGATAAAAATGTTTGATAAAAATGGCACTTTAAAAATAAGTGAAAAACAACGTGTACAAGGTTTCTTGCTTGTAATAAGAAAACAAATATCTGCCATGGAAAAAGTCATATTTATCTCCCTGAAATGCTGCTTTCTAGGTGATAGTTTGTATATTTAGTGTAATGAGATGGTTTTGACTAAAATTAGACAAATATACTTGGTAAGGTTCAGCGTTTTTGCAGTGTAGAGTGTGCAGATTACAACATCAGATTTCAGATAATTGTAACACGTTTTCACTGACTGGCAGAATGAACCTTTCAGCTCTTCTCAGTCATTCATTCAACAGATCCCTCCATGTTTACGTTGAGCTACAGAGGATTCAGAGGTCTGTGACTGTGTGCAAAATCAGTTTCTTGCCTGTTGTTCTTGCGCTTTCTCCTGGAGTGTTTAATAATTCAGTGCTAGCTGTCTCGGGGGAATTTGCCAGGCAGGCAGTGTGAGGCGGCTCACGAGGACACTTACTCATTCAGCCAGTCAGTGTGGGGGAGGAGGAGGAGGAGGGGGATGAGGATGTGTGGCGAGTTGCTGCCTATTGCTGCAACAAGATGGTCACCATTTGTGCTGCTTTTATCCACAACTGTGTCCCGCCTCTGTTGCTTTTATCACTTCAGACTCATAGTCTCGGTGTTTCCCTCGATTTCACATCAAAGTCTGGCTGCCTGGCCTTGTCATGCTTCACGAAGGGATCAGTGAACAACAATGTATTCAGTTAATTTTTGTTGTTTTTTTCTCCATCAGGCTTTAATGTCAATCACCTGGACATCGCTCCACGCTATGCCAGTATCCTGATGGGTATCTCTAATGGTGTGGGTACCCTGTCTGGGATGGTTTGCCCACTGATTGTTGGCACTATGACAAAAAACAAGGTAAGAACTCAGCCACCGACCATGACAGTAAAAGAAGATCCTTTCATTTCATGCACTGCAATAGTGCAATAATCCAAATTATGTACTTTAAGTTGACCTAGCCTGCATTTATAAGCAACATGAATATAAATACACTTAATACAAGGTACATTAACATACTATAATGCACTTGTGTGACTCATATAAGTGCTTATTAATGTATTTGTCAACAACACCAACAACGCGTCATGTGACGCATCCATCAGTGGAAGCTTGGCAACAGTATAAGCACATAATGGATGAATGCAGTTGTAGTAATATAAACTATGTCTTTATAGGAGAGGTTATCATTTTTTGGCTACAACTGCATTGTGGTGTGTAACAAACAAGTTATTGAATGTTTATACTGCTAATGAATGTGTTTTTAATGAGAAGCATATTACCTGCAGCGATCCCCCAGCAGCAGAAATCATAAGTGCATCCCTCCGTTAAGAGAGCCAGCGCTATGTTACGAGACAACGCTGCTTAACTTCATTCATTATTGAAATCTGTTGACTCGATCCGACATGGTCTAGTCAGGATCTAATGTTAATTTATGTTCTGTGGTCCCAGATACAATTCAGATTCTGGGCTGTTTTAAAACTAAAACTTTAGTTCTCTTTCCTCTGGAGAGTTTCCTCGATCCTGTCACATTTATAACAGCTTTTAGATTTGCTGCTTAAATGCACCACGATTAATATTTTTTTGACAACAATACTACTACATGTAATATGTTAGTAGGATCTGTTTATTGTTTAAGTTGTTTTGATTATTTCAATTATTTAATGACAACAACAAAAACACTTTAAAAAACATTCCTTTCTCTCTTTTCCTTCCTCTTCAGACTCGGGAGGAGTGGCAGTATGTGTTCCTGATCGCCTCCATGGTGCATTATGGGGGGGTGATCTTCTATGGGCTCTTTGCTTCAGGAGAAAAACAACCGTGGGCCGACCCGGAACTGACCAGCGAGGAGAAGTGCGGCTTCATAGACGAAGACGAGCTGGCGGAAGAGACGGGCGACATCACTCAAAACTACGGTGCCTTCGGAGCTCCAGCGAAGTCGTATGGTGCCACCACACAGGTGAACGGCGGCTGGGCTTCAGGCTGGGAGAAGACGGAGGAGTACGTCCAAGAAGAAGCACAAGGAGCGGCCTATGGATACAGGCAGGATGAGGGATACTCCTAGACCAAACACACACCCATCGACCAATGAGTAGACTTATTTTCCTGAGTGTGCATCAGTTTAGTGATAAAAAAAAATATCAAATGAGAAACAAGAAAATCTACAATCCATTGTTGTATTGTTTGCACACATCCTTAAAAAGTAAATCTAAAAAGTATCAACTTAATGTTAAAATGACTAAAATGTATAAAAATCTAAAGATATTTGATTCATAGAGGTGTAACACATATCGAATTGGCAGTCTGTAAATGTATTAATATGCATATTGATAATAGATATATTTATTTGGAGTGCAATCGTGTGTAAATGTGAACATTTTCCATCCCATCAGCTGAGGCTTCCTGACCAGAATGAAGCCTGTAGGGTTAACATAGAAGCTGCCAACCTCTTATTTATCAAAGTTACAGTACGACATCCTACAAGCCAGCCATTACAGTGTATAAATGTCACTGCACAGCATTGTAAACAGAACCTAGACACTCTGTCGATATAGATTGTACTGTAGCTCTCCTGACTGCACTCAGAGTAGTGTGTCCTTTTAATGCACAATATGACGACTTTTGTTTTCTTATCACAGGCTTCTGTGTGTCTGTGTGTGTGTATGTGTGTGTGTGTGTGTGTGTAAAAGTCCTCAACATGTAAGTAAGCTGGTGTAGAGATTTGAGTGATATATCGACTTGTGGTGGCTGTTTGGTTACACGCGCATAAAGGGTAAAAAAATGTCCGTTTGCTACATGTGATTCCATTTTGTGCCAGTTGAGCGTTTTTTTGCTTGTGCAGCCCGTCACATGTTATCAGTGTAGTGCAGGACTAAAGCCAGTCTCATTAACATTTTACACATTAATGTCAAGCAAACAAAAGCCTAGTTGTACCAATGCATTGTTAACAGATTTCTCTAAGATAAAACCAATATGACAGATTTAACTAGAGAGTAAATATGTATAAGAGTTTATAGATTAAATTTAGGCATTTTTAGAACAAGAGATTCACAACCTTACGAAGGGTTTGTGCACTCCAAAATCAGTATGAGACTCTTACTATATTAGAATAATATTTAACAAAAGGGAAAAATTATTATTCAAAATAGTGTGAAAATAGATATTTACATTATCAAAGGGATAAGTGAAGAATTTCTCTATAGATCAAATATTTATGACTTTAAAACAAAGTTTTGAAAAAGCTTCTATATGTATTATTAAAAAAAAGAGTTTTAACATTCAAAGAAGTTCATCTGCTTCATCAGGACTGTGTGGGGGTTCGATTGGATCGGATTGATAAATAACTGTGATGGAGAGCAGAAGTCCCTTCCAGCGTGCTTCATGGGACCTTAGTTTTGGAAAAGTACTCAAGGTGAAGGACAAATAATCTTTTTGATCCTGTTTGAATTGTGCCATTAATGACTCATTTGATGTTCCTCAATGTAAGGGATATTTAACTAAATGTCACATCAAGAAAGTTGCATAAATTCATAAAGGTAGTCGAATATCATTGAGTTTTGTGTAAAACTGTTCATTGACCTGCACTAACACCAACATGGCCGTCGCCTTGACACAAAAAAAGCATTTAAAATCGTGAAAATCACATGAACCTGGTCATATTGTCAACTGCAGTGGGGTGAAAGGGTAGTTTGTCAGTTCTGCGGGACCAGCTCTACCAAGGTGTTTAGTGTGACTATTGTATGTGTAGTCTTTCTATTTCTTATCAGTCTTATGTTTCATCTGTTTTATGACAAACTGCGACTTCCTTTGAGTTGAAAAATTCTCTTTTAAATGGACAAACATCATATGTGTAATGTAATTCATAGCACAATTCAAACAGGCTCAAAAATGTATTTTCTCTTGCCACTCATTACCATACACATATTTCTGAAATAAGGTCCAATGGGGGTCCATCAGAAGGGATTCAGTAGTTACTAAACTCTGGTTAGCGCATGGAAATAGGTAAAACTCTCCAACCGTGCACTGTCCACTTTAAAAGCAGTAAGAAAAGCTGATTGAGAAAATGTGTTTTCAGGGCCTTTAAAACTAAAAGCAGAAGAAAATGTGAATCAAGTGAACATTCCTGAACAAGTATTTTAATGTTTACATATAGAAAAGTTCACCAAAACAGGGGATCTTAAAATGAAGTTAAAGAGACGATACAGCAGGAGGAGCACAAAGGAGTGCAATATGGACAAACTGCCATTTGTCCATTTCCATTACAGAATGGAGGAGAACCAGATGAGACATTTTGTGAATTAATGTATAATGTAATGGCCTGACTTTATCTTTGGGAGTCTGATAATGAAAAAGCGTTTTTAGGCTCCTGAACAGAAAAGAATGAACAAACACAGACGAACCTCCAGAATCTGTTGTGTCCTCATTCTGCACTTAACACTGACAAGGTCTGAAAGGGGCCACTTTTGTTTATTTTGTCACATGTCTGTGGAGACCTTAGGTCAGCACTTCACAATATAGCTGTGTGTGGGTGTGTATTTATGCATGGAACAAAGTGAAATTTGTGGTCTGTCTTTTTTTCGATTTGCTTTCCTTTTCTTTCAAACTTACCTGTCTTTGTCTCAGAAACTGTTACTGATGCTTCAATTTCTTTGCACAATTAACCAAAGGTGAGGAGCAGAGCTGGGTTTCAGCCAAAATTAAAAACATTTCTAAGGGATCAGTAGAGAGGCTCCACTGTATGGACCCCAGTGTGCAGGCGGCACCAAACATTACTCAGTGTACAAAGCAATAAATCCATAGTAACAGTTCTGGTCAAACGTCATCAACAATCATTCTGTAACTGTTTTTTATGCGTTTGTTCAAAAGTCGTGTTTTTTGTGATAACAAATGTAGAAAATAAACACCTGTAAAGAAAAAAAAAACATATAAATATATGTATGAAAATATAGTAATAGAGTCCAACACAAACGTCTTTGACAACATGGAAGTGCAAGGAGTTTGTGACGGGGCTGCTCACCAGATGAGAATGATAAAACGAGCTCGGTCTGAAAGGCAGACGCTCGTCCTCTTCATGTTTCTGTTTTTGTTTTTGTGTGTGCTGTTGTTTCCTCTCTCTCTCTCTCTCTCTCTCTCTCTCTCTCTCTCTCTCTCTCTCTCTCTCTCTCTCTCTCTCTCTCTTTTAGTTTTCCCTTTGTTTCTATCCCCTCTCCATTCCTCCCTCACATCCCTCAGCCCTCTCCCCTCTCGTTCAGCCCTGCAGGGTTCAGGCCATGGGTGTA
>OMLP01006635.1:16485-36199 GCA_900302685.1 Spondyliosoma cantharus | reverse complement strand
GCCCATGCCAGGTTTGGGGGCCATGCCGCCTCGAGGTGGTGGTCCCCTCCCGTCGCGTTCGCGCATCATTCCGCTTCCCACGATGCCTCGCGAACCTCCAGGGCCTCTATCGTTGCGCCTCATGTCCCGACGCTCTTCTCCTCCACCGCGGGTCTCTCGTTCACGCACCGCCCTCGTCTTTTTCTCCTCCACATTCAGACGCACCTCGCCTCGGAACATGATGGGCTGCAGGGACAAAAGCAATGTCACTACAGAAAACCCAAGACTGAATATTTCCTCGTTCCTTTTCACAACCCACATCATTCACTGGTTTGCACACAAGTTTGTTGATCTGTTCCAGACTATGTAATCACTGTTCTGTGTCACACTGGTCTGACCTGACAAGTCCTGTGTCCCTGCCAGTGAAACAATTTAATCTCCAAGGTTGTGTTCAGACCAACTCCAGTCCTGTATGACAAAAATGCAGCCCCCTCATTTGTTTGAGTGCGGCCAGTATGTTGTTGCAGTTGGGGTGCCAACACAGGGTTATCTGGCAATAAACGTTTGTAACATCATACATGCATGCTACCACACTATCCTGGTGGGTTACTTTGTCAGGAAAGCTTTTCTAGTGTTTACCTCAATGTCATTGGAAGAAAAGATAAACAGATTCCTGTTGCGCTACATTTCCAGAGTTGTAAAATGCTGTCAAGGTATTATAAGCTTCCAAACGAGGACGACAAGGATCAGTTACTCAAACTGGACTTTCTCATCGCAGAATACCTGAAGCAACACCCCCAAATGCAATTCTACCAAGCGGCCCAATCACAGTTTTTGCAGTGAAGGCTATGGCATAGGGCATGCATGATTCCGCCCAGAAGCACAAATCAAGCTTTGGACATCACTGTGTTAACCTGCTCTCATCAAAATTTAGTAGAAAATATCAGTTAAAACAGTATCAACTATGATTGAGCACCTGCTGCAACACAGCTCTTTTTTGTTTTATAACTCAATGTTAGTCTGAACACAGCCTCAGTTACCGATTTACAAACTTGATTTGTTACCGATATGACAATGGGAAACAAACATATCGGTTCATTTATCATGGCATAAATACGACTGTGTGGAATTTATGATGTTTATAATGTGTCAGATTCAGGGTCTGACTAATTGTAGAAATGTGTGTCACCAAACCACCACCAAAGGAATGAAAGTGGGTAATGAAAATGTCAATACATGCCCCGTCTACCTTGGCCCCCAGGATTTTCTGCACAGGATCAGAGTCGTCAAAGACCACAAATCCAAAGTTGGGCAGCTTCCCACCAACGCCCTTGGTGTTGATCCGTAGCTCCACGACATTTCCATATGCTGCACAAATAAAAAGATATTATTTAATTTAACTATTTGTAATTACCGCATGCATGATTTTTTGCAGGACGAGGAGTAAGTGTTGCTTTTCAAGGAAACGTACTCATGAAGAACTCCTTGAGCTCGCTCTCATCGATGTCATGTGGGAGGTTGCCGACAAAAAGCTGGTGGCTGTCTGGATAGCGGGGATTTCGCCTGCTGTCCATGTCACCAGATTCAGAATCTCCCCTGCCACCTACACGTCAGAACAACAGGTGGAAAAACATCAAATCAGCTCACATGAATCATCTGGAACACAATAAAAATTCTGGCATGATGAAAGCCAAAAGTATGCAACAAGTAAGAAGATAATGAATGAATGTTGGTGGACAGTAATCAAAGAATGATCATGTGTACCTTTGTTAACAAAACTCAAGTGCGGTTTCCCTGTTTGTGACTCCGAAGATGCAACACCATCTAATAGTGACAGAGACATGCAGGAAGTCAGAATAAACAAAACCAGTGAAGGTAAGAAATCTTTATTGTGGGAGTGGGAGTGTTTGTATTACCAGGTCTGGGACCCCGAGGAGTGAATGCCGGTCTGTCGCGTGTGCGCTGGTCTCTGGGCCGAAGAGGTGCTGTCTGTGTCTCCGGCTTGGCTTCAGCTCTAGGCTGTGTGGTGGAAGAATGTGACACAACAAAAATCAGCCAGACATACTTTTTATTAATGCTTTTACTTGGTGCTCCAGGAAGTAGTTTAAGTCACTTCACCTGACCTGGTTATTCTTTAATTTCAAGTCTCTCAAGTCACTATGCTGCTTTAACTTAACCATTTTGTTTTGTCCCCCACCAACTTTTCAACAAGACCTTATGTTAGACTATAGAAACATGTGGTTGGGCAATAGGATATAAATTTGTCAACTGTCAGAAATGTTTCCATATTGTTGATGTGATTTATGATGCATGCAATGAAAAAAGTACTTGTTTTTTGGTATTTAATTGACTTGTTTATGTGAAAAGAGATATATCTAGTTATTCTTTTCATTAAGAGTTTCTAATTTGATTTCCCAGCAAATTTGCTTCGAAATTATAGACAGTAAAATTACACAGACTGTGACTCTTGTCATAATGCTCTTTCTTAATAAAGAGACATTTTTTTTATAGAGCTAAAGCCCATATAAACTGCTGTACAACTAATCCATTTAAAGTCTGAGGAAGTCTTGAAAAGACTGGATACAATGGACTAAAGTCCATGATCATCAACATGCTTTCACAAAGTCCTTGCAAAGGGAAATACCTTCTTCCAGACATAAATAAAGACTGTCAACAACAATCCTATTCATAAAACCCACTCCTGCCTGATAGTCTTGTACAGTGAATTTCTTTATTGATGGCTTTTTATTTCGATTGGGACTCCTTGGAAACTCTACTGTTCCTAAATACTACACAACTGAAGAGGCATTGGACACAATTAACCAGTCAAAGGGAGCCCCTCACACAAACCTATAAATAGACTGCTGCTGGTAACCACTGTCCGATCTTCCTGAACACTGGTAGACTCTTACATAGTGACACATTTGTAGTGTACTCTGACATTTTATGATTAGAAAATGATCTTCTTTCATGCCAATGCAAATTTCATATCCAGTGGTAGTTGGTTACCTGTGAGCTTGGCGCTTTGACGACATGGGGTGAGATTCCAGAGGAGGCGACTGTGCCAGAAGGAGGCAGGTTTTTACTGGTCACTGAGGCCCATGAGAAAGTCTGTACAATATTGAATAAAAATCAACTCTGAGAGCAAATCTTTGCACTCACTTAAAAAAAAAAAAAGGAATTGTATGTGTTATGTTAACATACTTGATACATCAAAATAAAGAAGATGTGTCGAGTCAGGAGATCACGCCCCTCATAATCAAATACAAGAAAAGTACACAACAGAGACACATTAATCTTACCTTGGGGGGCTCCTGGGTGTTAGGTGGAGACTCCACAGGGGCCGGTGAGGGTGCCTTCTCCTCCATCTCTTCAAGAACCTTCTCATCTGCTTCAGGCTTTATCTCCTCTACTTTGGGTTCTGGTTCCGGCTCTGGCTCAGGTTCTTGGGCTGGCTCCTCCATGGGCTCCTCTACTCCGTTACTACAAAGCATAAATCAGGAGGCCATCATTTCCACAGAAGTTCATTCATTATTCATTAACAGACTAATATATAAAGCTGAGGTTAAGATTAAGTTTTAGCATACGTGACAGGGTGAGGTTCGTAGTAGGTGGTGCTGTTGGGGCTTTCTTGAAGCGGCTCAGGGGAAGGCTGCCTCTCCTCTGGCTCCTCTTCAACTTCCTCCTCTGATTCTAAGTGAGAAAAAAGAAATAAACAAATTGAGTGGTTATTTCCCCTCACACTTTTACCATGAAAACATAAACTAAAAACTTGCATTTTAAAATAATATTTTGGGGATATTTGTGAACATCTTACCCTCATCAAGCTCAGCCTCAGAATCTCCAAAAACCTCATCCTCGTAACGGAAGATGTCATTGTGGACGTAGAACTTGTTTGCCACTGAACCCTAAGAAAATTTGTTATGCAAACAAAGAAAATTCAGCACTCAAGAGTGTCCATTTTAAAAAATGGAAAGCCCACCACAATTTATCCTTTTTTTTGTTTTCAACCAAGCCAATAAAATGTCCCAAACTTCTTTCTAGTCAACAACACAGACATAAATCTCAGGGCACAATCATTTGTTATTGTTGTTATCACTCAAACATAATGTCTGTTAACAGTACTGTAAGGTGGAGGTACTCACCTCTGGAGCAAGCACAAAAGTTTGCATGAACTTCCTCATGGGCTGACCATTATTGGAAAGTTCTCCAAGGACTTGCACCACCACTCCGTCACTCAGTGTGGCGTGGGCATCCACATGCCTGATCTTTGTGTGGCATTCACTAAACTGCAGGGACATAACCTTCTTGTGGATTTCCTAGGGAACGCAGAGACAAAAAAATAACCCAAAAACGTATTTAGTGATATTTATTGTTTTTTGCATTTAATTAATTATGATCACAATTGTTCATGCTACCGTTGACTGGATCCTTCAAGTACTAACACAAAACAGATCATACCATTGGAAAAAAACATTTGTACTTCCACCAAACTTTTGATGCCATGTTACAAAATTAGAAAAAAAATAGAAAATTAGAAAATCACGTTCCCATTTGCTTAAATTTTTTGTCAGTTAGCCTTAATTGGAGGTCAGCCAGTGCATAGTTTACTTTCGATTTCATTACTCAGCTTGGCCTTGAAAGCAGGGTAATAACATTTTCATATCTGAAACCATTTTGGTCAGACTCAAACAACAGAAATACTGATACATGGAAGCACGAGGCTGCTACAAAAAAGGCATTACCTTTTATACAATGTAAGAACCACATCTACAATGTTTCCTCCTTTGTAATTTGGGATTATAAATATATATAAAAATATTCCTTCCTCTAACACTGTCAATGATTAATTTTGTTCCATGATCGATTTAATTGGAATTATTACTTCTTCATCAGCATTGTAAATATTACCAGACACCTACTTCACAGTATTTTCAATGTGATTCTTCATTATTGATCATAACACTTACCGCTTGCCCATACACTGCTTCCGCCAGCTTTCCACTTGCGTCAAGTCCTCCATGAACATATGAGGAATTCCTCCCATAAAACCTAAGTGGCACAAGAATATGACGGTTAATTAAACAGAGTATTACAAAACACTCACATTTTGAATGTAATGCATAACATTTGGGTAATTACCTGTGCAGGAAATCTGGTGCCTTGTTTAAGAGTGTGTAATACTGCCTCACAAACTCCCGCCCTACAAGCAGGGGACTTGGCTTCTCCATCACCATTTCTTTGGTAAACAATATTAAATGCTGGAGGAGAAGATAAACAAAGATTCAATTGTAAAGATTTATCTAAAAGAAGGAGTTAACATACATAAATACACTAATAGTCAGGAGGCAATTTATTAATTAAACTCAGCTGAAAAAAAGGAAGGAAAAAAGCAGTCCAACACTACAGGTCTGCAATAACGAAGACTATCATCATTTTATTTTTATTTAGATTATGCTCAAACTTCAAGATTTCAGAGGTTATTATTGAACTTTAAGGTCACTGTGGAGGCTCTAGTTGTAGTTGCTGGTCATCTGTAATCATACAGAAATATGTTTCTAGCATTTCATTCAAACATTGTATTCCTCCTCCTATTCCTGTTTTTTGCAGTATGGTTCAACAGCCCCACAAACTAACAACAGCGTAAAAAAGACCAAAGCTGTAATAAAAGTTGAACCTGTTCAAAAACAGTTAAAGCAAAATCTGAGCATTTTAACTTTCATAAAGGTTGTATAACTTCTGTGTTAGGCTGCATAAATTTAGGTTAGACATACCTACAGAATTAGTAACTGCGTGTAGGACACAGAGACTGAACTGTCTGAAGTCATGACATTTTAAGGAAGTACACATTAGTACACATTAACCTTTACAGTGCTCAGGTAAACAACACAGATGTGTTTGAGCAGGAAGTAAACGAAGTTCAAATTTTGAATTCATCTGATGGGCACTTTAGCAGGACAACGTTTCACTTTCTTTGTCTCTTGAGGCCAATGTTTTCTCTACCCCACATCAATCCTATGGCAGAAGCACGACAGTTGACTGTTCTGCGAGCTGGCTAACACACAAGCTAACATGCAACTGCGCCATCACGTTCATCCAATGAGACAAAGAGGGAAACCGGCAGAAGATAAAAAGGGAAGCGACTGGTGCAGGTGTTCAATTTGGGCAGCCGAGAAAACTAACTTGACAACAATTAAATCCTTCTCCTAAAAAGTATAAACCACATACATGTGTTACACACATCTGTACGTCCCTTTGTAGATAACTGGCCTACTGTACGAGTTGGGCCTTTCATCTCCATGCTAACAACATTTTGCCAGTTCTCACATTTGTCGCAGGTTCATTAGCCATGTATCTTGACAGATTGAGTATTTGCATTATGTTTTCCTATTCCACCAATTTCGGGAGCACTGTGCGACTACAGTTTCATGTAGGTCAACATTATATATATACTGTAAAAAAAAAAAAAACAACAACAACAACAACACAAGGAATATTAATTGTAAACTACCGGCCTCCCCGCTGTCATCTTCAATGGCTAACGCTAGCCCGGCATACAGGAAAGCAACGCCTGGCTCGCGACATGGTTAGTTAGCTAGCTAACATTAGCTCTAGCTAACTTGTGGCGTCGTCGTTTTTCCTTCAGCCGGTGGTCATTTTAGCAATGTGCGGGAGGAGCATATTTCATGATAAAAACAGAGGTGTTTCGGTCAACACAGGAATGCGGACAACTGTCAGTATTTTACTTTGCTTTGAGTTCACACAGACAGCTCTCAAGCTGATACCAAACGAGGAAAACCATGAAGCTGACATAACGTTGAGCTAGTGATAGCCATTGTAGTGCACCAAGAAAGTATGTCCATGTTACCCCAATGGGGGTTCGATTTTGACAGCATCAACTACTATTAACACAATTAACTGAATCGCAATCGTTACACAATGCAGACAATCAAACACCTTTTTCAAACTTGAAAACAAATTATTCCCAACTTAGACTGTCGAACAGCATTCAATGAAACAAGTTCAGTGCTGTGCTAGCTCAAAGAAAACAAAGGAAGCCAGATTTGACTAATTTAGTTGATCGCATCTTCTCTCTTTTTTACATACATAGCTTTAACGCGCTGTTTGTACAGTAGCGACACACCAAGCTGGCAACTTTGAATGGTTACTGTCTGTCTATCGAGTTGTCGTGGTTTTCACTAGACAATGCGGCTAACGTTAGCTTGTCAGGCGTTTGATAGCTAATTTAGCTTGGAGGATGGCTAACTTACCTTATGAAAGACCTATCTATGCAGACAGAATTATTTGTAATAAATAACTACGAGTTACCGACTGCAAACTGTTCTGAAATACAAAGTATCCCAGGTGTGTTTTATAATATTCCCCACGCTCTACTCTATCTAATAGTTTATGATCTCTGCTGTACCAGAGATTGAAAATTTAAAGTGATAGCTTCTATTTATTGTTTTACCCCTGCAATCTGGGGCAGGGAACCCCCATCACAAAGAATCAGCCAATGGACTGTTTACACTAGGCAACATAAATTATGACGCAAAACAAATAACTCCGCCCCCTCCACTTTCTACTATTGCTAATCCTCAAACCATTGACTTGACTGGAACAGTGTTTGATGATGATCACTGTCATGTTGTCATGCATATTACTTCTAATCTTTTTCTCTGCCTTCTTACTTTGACTTGTGGCTCCTCCCGTGACTCCAAAAACTCTTAATGCAAAAAACACATGCCAAAAGTGCACTGATGCATGCATTACAATTTGAATATTTAGTGAAATATTTCAGAAAAAATAGCCTCTTTTTTATTTTTTTACACTTCTCCACCTATAGTAAAATAAATCTGCTGATTTTACACATGCAGAAATGTTCACTCGACATGAGGGGCTCTAGACAGCTTGCAAAACTAGTTGCATTATGTCATAGTTGGAATAGACGATGTCATCAGGGTTAACTCAGCCTGCATTACAACCTCATAGTATGGGATTTGAAAGAAGTCGCATGAACTGTTCACTGTGATCATTCCTCCTGTTCATAATGCACCTGCGATGTAAGCGATGGGGGACAAAATCTCTACAGTCCCTTCTCTGAGTAAAAAAGGTGGTAAAATGTTAATTTGAAGTCGTTAAACATGAGCATTAGTCAAATTAAGTGGATAGCTTACAAAGTTACAGTCTTTTTAGTACCAAATTCATTTTTTTGTGTTTCCCTGGGCAGTGTTCACTTACTGAAGTGCAGTGGAAGGATAGTAACTAAAAATTTAATTTTCGCCACTTGCTCAGCTTGAAATACTACATATGCCGTTTATGCCATCATCTAATGAAAGCACATAGTGTGATTTGTGTTTTAACTAACAAGTGTAAATGTTAATCAGCAGATTCAGTTTCTTTTCAGTTCAAAATTAAAGCTCAAACAATTAGTTCCTTGGGGAGACTAATTCAAGTATAATGAAAAATATCTTGTGATGTGAACTTTATGCTGTTAACTTTGTGTTGAATTTAAGGTATGAATGTTACTTACATGTGGTATATGGTCTTGTGTGTGATTGTTATTTATCAAGCTGTATTTTTCAAACAAGGTCATCTCACCTTCTAAATGACCATTACATCAGTTTACCATCCACCAGTCTCCCAGATCAGAAACATAAGGGATAAGTCGGTCAAATAGTGAAATGTGACTGTCTATTAAACTGTCTCTCAGAACAAGTCTATATTAGCCTATATCAGAGCTGCTTTCAAGTCTCAAAGCTGTAATAAATGACACAAAAAATCCCAAAGTTGTCACCTAAAACAAATGAACAGTTTTATAGATAGCACATTCAGCAGGCAGATTTCTGTAATATAACAATAATAATCATGTGAAACATCACTTATCCCAAAAGAAGGTCACAGTAATGTATCAGCTGTGAATCAAAGCCTGCTGCCCCATTGTTCTGTTTGCCAGACGAGGTCTGTTGTGTCAAACAAGGACTGTGCTTTGATGCAAATTTACATACATTCAACAATGGGGATGCATTCCTGTTACTTTTGCTAGGCTTGCCCTGGGTGTAGGTCCATCTTAAAAAATAATTGTTGATATTGAGCACCACCAAGTGGTCAAACAAGCTTTGTATCTTCGACTTTGGGTAAAGCAGACACACTGCCATCATTCTGGTGACAGAAAAAGGTATGCTATATGTTTTCTATGAACAGGTTGTCTTTGATAACAATTCAAATCAATTGGCCAGAGGGACATTTCAATTTTTAGAAATTTCACTTGGTTTAATAATATATCAATTCTTTTTCACAGGATTGGTGACGTTTATTTTAAATATTGGCTTAAAATTACATCTGTGTAACACTCCAGTTCATTTGTCAGATATTTTGTTATGTAAAACTAGAAATAGCACAGTGTCGAAACACTCTGTTAACACACAAAAAAACTCCTGCATTCAAACTTTACTTAATTAAAAAAGTATTATTAAACTATATTTAAAGTACCAAAAGTACTCATTATGCAGAATGGTACGTTTCAAAAAGCGCTTAGTTACTGTGTATCCCACAACTGATTTTAAGCTATATTACATTTTAGAAGTATCGTATATTATTACATCAATATCATTAGGCCTATTAGTGTTATTATCAATGTGTTGTGACAGTCTGGTGGAAAAATAGGATACACTTACACACACTTTCATTTTGGAGATTAGATCCTTCATAAAGAAACGTCTGAACAGTTTCAAATTGTTCCCTTTTAAAGGTGCAATATGTACAATTTGCCACTTGTTGAATTCATACAAATACAGAACAACAGGAGAGGAATCACTGAATGAACGAGAATGATGAGCTACAAACGAAATGAAATGTTTTTTTTCATGGAAACGGTTGCTATGCTTTCCAGTTTCTCATTGGCTAAAATTCGACAACAGTGTACTAGATTTAGCATACGATTGGCTGTCTCTCAGTCCTCCTCACCACTCTGATAATTTAACAGTGAACAACACAGTGACTAGTTTGTGAGAACGAACAAACGAACGAAAGAGAAGTGAAACGGGGAATCAGTTCAGTTCATTCGCATTAAAGAGTTGTTCCTTGGAACTGATTTGTTCGTGACTGACACATCACTAGTCGAGATGTCAAATGAAAAACAAAGGGACAGAACAAATAGCAAACTGCAAAGGGGCAGTGTCTATCATACTGTCAATATATTGTTGTCAGAGCGACGAGACGCACATGCAGCACTTCATCCCAGCGCTCCCGAGTGCACCATCAGTGCTTAAAAAAGCTATGTGGACACAGGCCCTTAGTTAGCTCAGTCAGCCATGCAGCTAGAAGCCTGGACTAGCTGGTTAGCATGCTAACTTCAGTGGATATCTCTGCAACACAACTCATTGACACCTTTGATATGACGTCAAAACTACAGTTTTCTTCACATTCTGTTGATAATTTTAGTTAAATTATGAATGTTGTAATCTAAAATTCGTGCATATAGCACCTTTAACACAAGGTGTTTTGGAGTTTGGGTGAATATAAACTGCTTAGACACTTTCCACCACCACTGCTTGTTGTCATAGCAACCACTGACCCAAACATACAGACATTATGTAATGCTTACAACTACTCGTCTAAATAAATACTGTATTAAACTTTTTTTTTTTCTTTTTTTTTAAACAAATGAAAGGTTAATTGGCCTTTATAAAGGCTTCAAAAAACTTAAATTTTCCCTTCCTTTAACGGATCTTTACGAATCAACAAAAAACGATCCCACACCAACCAGTGCAATCTTTAGAAGCAGTGAAGTCAAACCTATAGTTTAAGAAGTAATTTAAGAAAAAGTTGCCTCAGTGAATAAATCGGTAAAGGAAAAACATTTTCTCCACATAAGTGTTTCCATCCTTCACTGCGACGCCATGACTTCTAGTGTAATCTGAGTCCCGGACAGATGTGAATGGTAGGTTTTTTTGGGGGAACAGTTGCGAGAACAAGATGGCTGTCCTGGGGCAAGAAGAGTATGCTTCTCGCTTCACATAAACACGGAATTTTTAATCGTCAATTAATGAAGACAGCTGCTTGGGTAACGACCTCAACAGATTATTATGCAACAACTTTAAACGCTTTTAAAGGCATCGCTTTGTAACGACGGACATCTTTTTGAGGCGGACTTGAAGATCGCTTGATGTTTACTGGAGGAAACTTTTCTGGGAAGAGTGAACTAACGGTGGCTGAGAGGAGCTTTTAACGGCTCAAATGCGACGTTTATATGCCGTTTAACGTATTCTACAGGGTTTTACAAGTTTTAATTAGTTAGCTGACTAACTTTCCCAACTTGCTTAGTTTTATAAGGCGTCTAACACTCGCGTATCTCCGTTATAAGTAACTTTTTTTCAGATGCCTCGCTCCAGATAAAAAAAAAAAAAAAGTATAGCTAGCTAACTAACTGGACCATGAGTTCATCCCGAGTCAGACCGCAGCAGCTACCGCCGAGCCAAGCTGGCAGGCTGCCGCACAGACTAGACTCAAGCGAAGGCATAGAGATGGAGAACATCCAGCACCAGGACCTGGGTCTCGGGGGAGTCATAGGCACCCCGTCCCCTCCATCCAGACAGGCGTGGAGTCGGGATAACCCGGGTTTCGAGCCTGAGGACGAGATCATGGAAGCCGACTGGCCTCCAGCGAGTCCCGGGAGGAGATCGGTGTCCACGGCCTCCAGCAGCAGCTGCAGCAGCGGCCTGGGCAGTTACACCGGCGGGGGCAGCAGCACCCACATCCCCAGAGGAGGACTGTACCCGACCCCGACTGTGGATGCCCAGCAGCAGGACAGGCATGAGCACCGCAGCTGTCTGAAGCAGATCCTCCAGAAGATCAGAAGTCAGTCTCTCTCTTTATTCCCTGTAAACCTTTCAGGTCAACAGAGTGGATTAGATGGTTTGTTAAAGGGGCGCTATGTAGTTTTTGAGAGGAAAATTAAAACTCTGAATTTTAATATTAAAGAGAGTTAATGAGGCAATAATTAAAACTCAGACATATTTAGTTTTTACAGAACTGAATAAACAAGCTGTTCTTCCTTAGAGCTAAAAATGTGGCAGGGTCTGCCACATATAAACAAAATAAAGCAGTGTGAACCTGAGTGGTCTTTCAAGGTCAATTTGTTTATTCAGTTTATTTAGTCATTAAACAAAGAGAGTTTGTTTATGTAGTTTGTTTAGATATTAAAAATCAGCCAATGAAGTTTCTTCCCCAAAACTACGTAGTGCACCTTTAATTATCTACAGATCAGTCACAGCATGATAATATATCGATAATTAGGTTGTAGGGTTGTAAAGTTTGTCAAGACTTTTTTCACCGTACAGTAAACCATCAATCTGATTTGTATTTTAGTAGTCTCACGGATTTAAATCCTGGTTTTGCTTGTATTATAACCCATCAAATATAAAAAGGGAATTATCAGGAACATCAAACAGAATTGAGAACTTTTATGCAACAAAGACATTTCTGGACCAGATTAGATTTGGCGGAACAAATTCCAGTAGAGAAAGATAGGGGGAAAAAAAGAAACAGTGTCGATAAATTAAAAAGTACATTTCTCTGTGAAATCAGGACAAGCTCTCTGATTGAAGTCTCTGCTTAACGCAATGCAATTTCTGAGGTAGACATATTTGATCAAATGGTGATCTGTTGTCTGATGATTATGAATTTGTGCAGCCAATGCACTTCTGCCCTTTGACTGCAATATTTATGTAATCGTGTCTCTGCAGTTCTGTGGGGCACAGAGCTGATGGAGGACAGCGACAGCAGTCGCGAAAAATACCTCAGGAACGTACTGAGAGAGATGCTCACCTATATCGCATTCCTCGTCACCCTTTGTATCTGTAAGTAAACACTCAAAGATCCAGCAGAATGACATAATACATAGTTGTGCATCACTCATCTGTAATAACTAGAGTTGTTGTCAGCCTCACTGTTGAGAAAGAAACTTGATAGGAATTAGATTTCAGCAAAGGCATTTTTCATTGCAATCTTGACTCATTTGCACTACCTGCACAGCAAGTGAGTAACTACCATTTGGGAAAAGTGCTAGTTGAGCCTCATCATGTGCTCCAAGCCCTGTTTCTACATAGCCCACTTTCCAGTCTTATATCAGTCCCAGATCCATCCTGCATATTAATTCTAATCAGGTTTTTGGAGTAACTGCATGTTGTGTTTTCACACTGGAAGTAGGGCAACATCAGAATTCAGTTGAATTTGTTTTCTCTTGGTGAGGCTTAAATGTCACTCCTAAAACAGTTTTATTGGTGTCAGTTGGCACCAAAACATCATCCTGTAATGTACATGGATTTCTCTTAGAGCAACTGCAGTAAAGTATACTACAATGATTAATAGTACACAAACAATTCATTTATGAGCAAAGTCATTCTCGGTTGGGTGTAAAGGACATTCCCAAAGCATGTACATCATCTTGGTTTCATATCTATAAAGTAAATGTTTGTGACCTGAAAGTGAGTCCTGGACTGAACTGAGTCGATCCAAGTGACTCAAAGAAAGCTGTTTTAATATGTGTCATCAGATTCACAGGACTGGGCACCTTTCTTGTAACTGACACGTTTTTTTCCGAGCTCACCGTGTGTTCTTACTGGTTTTGGCAGATGAAGATATAATCTCTGACGCTTGTCAGCGGGTTTAAATCTCAGCAGGCACAAATTTGATGGCCACATTTTGGGATGGTAAACAAATTGGTTGAAATCCCACATGTAAAATGTGTGCAATGAGAAAACTAATGGTGACGTTTCTCTACTCTCCCTCTGCTGCAATGAAAAATGCCAAACTGTGGTTTAGGGTGGATCAGGAAATGACTTCCTGGCAGTCTGGATTAAGGCATATTCTGCCAGGCAGAGCCTGCCTATTAAAAGCAGTTTCCAGAGCTGCTCCCTGATGGATACTGAATACTACAGAGATTAATTATGCGTAGATGAAATTAAATTAAGTTTGATCTAATTTTGAGTTTATGTTTTGTATTTGCAAGGTCATACTGCCTGTAAACACATGTATGCACACACAAACATCTACCCTGCATTAATTCTCCTGTGTGTCATTCAGTGTTTTAACCGAGGCTTGTTGTGTGCTGAAATGACTTTAAATTGTGCTGTGCTCTACAGTGACCTATGGGATGGTGAGTGCCAATATGTACTACTATACCAAAGTCATGTCTCAGCTATTCCTGGACACACCGCTGTCTGCAGGGGACCCGTCCACTTTCAGAAGCCTCTCAACCATGGAAGATTTCTGGAGGGTAAAATGCATTCATTTTCTCATAAGACGATATCAAGATCAGTGTATTACATGAAATATCACCAAAAACTGTGAACAGAAGCTGAGCTGCAGACAATTTACCCTAACCCATGAAATTTAAAAAATATAAATTGTCATCTACTGTCTGGTCTATTCAACCTCTGCTGGACAAAGTATGCAAGGATCGATTTGAAGTCTGTATAATTTGGCCTTGTTACAGTTCACAGAGGGACCTTTCCTCAATGGCATGTACTGGGAGGTGTGGTACAACAACAAGAGCCTGCCAGAGAATCAGAGTCTCATCTACTACGAGAACCTTCTCCTCGGAGTGCCTCGGCTCCGGCAGGTCAGAGTCCGCAACGAGTCCTGTTCCGTCCACGAAGATCTGAGAGACGAGGTCCAGGACTGCTACAACATGTACACCCCAGCCAACGAGGACACCGCCCCCTTTGGCCCCAGGAATGGAACTGCGTACGTCCAAAATGAGACCACAGCTGTACCCTAACAAATGTTTACACTAACAAATGTCTACATCCTCAGTCTTTTCTTGCTGGTGTCTTTCAGGTGGGTGTATGCAACAGAGAGCGAGATGAACGGGACCAGTTATTGGGGTCAGGTGTCTAAATATGGAGGTGGAGGATACTACCAAGACCTGTCTCGCACGAAAGAAGGGTCAACGATCCATCTGCAGTCTCTCAAAGACCACCTGTGGCTGGACAGAGGCACCAGAGCTGTGTTCCTCGACTTCTCCGTCTACAACGGGAACATCAACCTCTTCTGCATCGCCAGGTAAGAATCATCAGACATAACAAAGCCTTTTACAAAGTAACCAAGGGCCATGACTAATGCGTTTTCATGAGTCATTGTGAAGTCTCTAAAATGTCCTTCAAAAAAACCCAAAGAATCTTCATGTGCTCTGGCAATGACAATAAAAGTAGCAAATCCTGACATTTAAGAAATGTATAGATGTATTGACTTTATGACTTTATTACAAACTATATGGAATACAATTATGACAGAGCAATGATATTTGGAAGGGATGAAATGCCACAAAACATGTTTGAATAAAGGAGGCACCTACGTAGCTTTGGTTTATCCTGCGCTACCAACAAAACAAACAAAACTACCACATGATAGTTTTTACTTATTCAGACAAACATTTCTAAGTGCAAAAATATTACATTTATGACAGCATTAAACAAAGAAAAGGCACAAATCCCCTCATTTAAGAATCAGAAAGTAAATGTGTGTGATTTTGTTTCATAGCTAAATTATGGGCCTGACGTGAAGAATTTGGGGGGATCTATTGGCAGAAACTGGATATGATATCCATAATCATGTTTTCATTTGTGTATAATCGCCTGAAACTAAGAATCCCTGTGTTTCGGTTGTCTTAGAATGAGCCTTTAATCTTTACAGAGCGAAGTCTGCTCTTTCACGTCCATCGTGTTGCACCGCCATGTTTCTACAGTAGCCCAGAATGAACAAACCAAACACTGGGTCTATAGAGGGACTTTTTGTGGCCACCGTGGGTTCTGATACACGTGTGATACAAGGGTGACGTGAGCGGTATTCAGTTGGTTGCAATCTATAGCCTCGACGTAGATGCCACTAAATCCTGCTCATGATGAATCAAGAAATGATCAACTAATCAGTTCATCTTGAAACTACCACTTGTGCCTACAGTTGTACGAATGCCACCTGTTAACCTCATTTGGTGCATCTGTCAGGTTGTTGGTGGAGTTCCCGGCTACCGGTGGGGTGGTGACCTCCTGGCAGTTTCAGACAGTGCGCCTCATACGGTATGTGTCCAGCTGGGACTACTTTGTGGGCCTGTGTGAGGTGGCATTCTGCCTCTTCATCCTGTACTACGTGGTGGAGGAGGTGCTGGAGATCCGCATCCACCGGCTGCATTACTTCAAGTGCCCGTGGAACTGTCTGGATATTCTCATTCTTGTGGTGAATATCAGAGTCGTATGTTGGATTACTTTTTAAGAATAGTTTTTTAACAAGTTTGACGGATTTTGTTGTTTGCTCTCTCTGCTTGTTTCTCAGCTGAGTGTTGTTGCTATTATCATGAACGTAACCAGAACAGCCATGGTTGGAAATCTTCTCAAAGGCCTGTTGGAGAACCACAATGCTCACCCCAGCTTTGAGTCTTTGGCCAACCTGCAGGTCCAGTTCAACAACGTGGCTGCGATCATCATCTTTTTTTCCTGGGTCAAGGTATACATTTTTTTCCCCTTTTGGTTCATGATCATTCCAAACTTACCACAGAGGATGATATATTTAAGATTATTTCTCTCGTCCTCTCAGCTTTTTAAGTTCATCAACTTCAATAAGACCATGAGTCAGCTCTCCAGCACTATGTCTCGCTGTGCCAAGGACCTTGTGGGTTTTGCCATCATGTTTTTCATCATCTTCCTGGCTTACGCTCAGCTAGCCTATTTGGTGTTTGGAACCCAGGTCAACGATTTCAGCACTTTCCAGGCCAGCATGTGAGAACATTCAAACTAAATCCTCTCTCTCTCTAACAACTGTTGTTTCCTGTTGATAAAAAAAAAATGTTGATATGCGTTGCTGTTTGTGTAGTTTCACGCAGTTCCGTATCATTCTGGGAGACTTTGAGTTCTCAGAAATAGAGGAGGCGAATCCGGTGCTTGGACCCATCTACTTTACAACCTTTGTGTTCTTCATTTTCTTTATCCTCATGGTGAGTTGGGTAGTCACAGCTGTTGTGTTGAAGTTTGGTCACGTTGTTTGCAGATGCCCTTCACTAACACCTGAATACCTTTTCTCTGTCTATGAAGAACATGTTCCTGGCCATCATCAATGACACGTACTCTGAGGTGAAGGCTGACATGTCCCAGCAGAGGTCTGAGATGGAAATGACTGACCTCATCAAGAAGGTATTGGAACTTCATCCAACATTCATTTTGTCCACGCAGATTTTCAATTAAATCAACATGAGTCACCATGGCAATAATGACAGAACAGAGTCAGAGTGTACACCTGGAAGTGATATTTTTTCCCAGATAACGCAATTTCTGTGTCTGGTTGGATCTTCTTAGAGAAACGGATATTTGAAAAATGTCATTAGAAAATATATTAGAAAAGAAAAAGACTATTGGAAAAGCTTTCCAGCAAAGATGTCAGTGGGTTTGGTTGTTTATTGTCTGTGAAATGTGATATTCTGATGTGAATCGAGGCGTTCTTTATTTCAGCTGAGGCAGCTACTAGAATTTGTTGCAGGAAATCGTGATTGCTTCAGGTAGCACAGCAGAGTGGTAGCAGAGTGTGTCAGCCCCAAACTATGTGATCCAGAGTGACTTCATGATAATTATTTCACTGTTAATAAACAAAGAAAAACCATTAATTCTTATATTTAATGTTTTATAAACATTAAATATGTATTTACATCAGTTGCAACATTATAATGGCCATCCAGATAATGTTTATAGATGAACTACACAATATTTATTAACCAAAGTGTGATAAACGTTAGTTGCAACTTTACAATAAACAGTCTAACTTGAGTTTAAATAACTGTGCATCTACCATCTATTATAAATGAGCATTAAAGTGTGACAACATCATGCTGCTGATTTATATCTTGTCCAATGTGATTTCTCTCTCTTAGGGTTGTAACAAAGCCTTGATGAAGTTGAGACTGAAGAAGACGGCGGTAGACGACATCTCCGACAGTCTGCGTCAGGCCGGTGGCAAACTGAACTTTGACGAACTCCGCCAGGATCTGAAAGGGTGAATGAAACCTGAAAGCTACAATCTATTCTGATGTTTTTTCAATGTTCAGTGTGTTTTGTAACCTTAAATATACCCATGTCTAATGTATTATGTAGTGTAGTGAGTGTGTTTCCTTTTTTTCTTTGTCTTTGTTCAGAAAGGGCCACACAGATGCAGAGATTCAGGCCATCTTTGCAAAGTACGATCAGGATGGCGATCCGGATCTGACGGAGCATGAACACCAGCAAATGAGAGACGACCTGGAGAAAGAGAGAGTGAGTGACGATGCCATCTGCTTCTTAAATTTGTTAAACAAAAGTTGAAAAAAAAAACAAAACACAGCACACACTGCATTTATGTGGGAGTGTCCACCGAGCCACAGCAGCTGCAGGTGTTCAGTGTGTTTCTGCTCGTATGCTAGGAGGACTTGGATCTGGAACGCAATTCGCTGACTAGACCCAACAGTGGGCGGAGCTTCCCTCGCACCCAGGACGACTCGGAGGAGGACGATGACGAGGATAGTGGCCACAGCTCTCGTCGTCGCGGCAGCAGCTCAGGGGGCGTCTCCTACGAAGAGTTTCAAGTGTATGGAGCTTTTATTGTTCTTATTCTGTAGCTTAAATGCAGGTTAAAGAGTGAAAGAAGAAATCAATATATTAGTCAATCAATTATCAATCAATAATTTTATATAAGTAAGGCCACTAATGCTGTCTGTTTTTCAGGCTGGTGAGACGTGTGGACAGGATGGAGCACTCTATCGGCAGCATAGTGTCCAAGATCGACGCCGTGATCGTGAAGCTGGAAGGCATGGAGAGGGCGAAACTCAAGAGGAGAGACGTGCTGGGCCGGCTGCTGGATGGAGTCATGGAGGTGAGATGAAGTGAATACACAGGCAGGGTGTTTACATGCAATTTACATGCAGTGAGAGTGGACGCTTACATCATCATCGTTACCATTTTTTGGTGTGGACAGTCCTTCTGTCAGTGATGCGGCGACAGCTTGTTTCTGCTGCACTCAAGTGGCCAAACAAAGCATGTTATTGCAGATGAAAGTAACTTGGTTACAGCCGACCTTCTGCAATAATCTGACTTTTTAAACGTTTTACAGACAAAACAGAAACATTTCTTTAAAATCATCTAGATTTATAATAGTCTTTAATAATTATAGAATACAGAAATAGGTTTCCAAAATCAACTTTTGCATGCATGTGTGTAAGATTTCAGGTAGGGAACGTAGTGGCATGATGAAATGAGAGAAACTTAGATTTTGCCTTTCATTTAAAATTAATGCTAGGGTTGGCATTTCATTTTAGAGGCACTTTTTTTAATCTCTTAACATCCCGACATCTATCAATAAGTCAAATTGTCTGACAAAAGAAACATGTTAATTAAATTTGTATTTAAAAATAATTCGTACACAATCAATTAATTAAAAATCCAGGAAACAGCATTTTAAACCACTAATAAAACCGAAATAAATGAGCCATACTTACAGTTCGTGGCTGGGGACAAATGTGAATTCTGTCCTGCTGTATGTTCTCTGCATGCATATTTACAGTAGCCAGGTGACCACAGCGCATGATGTCAGATATCCTGTGTGTCCTAGTTTCTTACGTGCCTGTAAACATACTGTACAAGTTAATCTGTTGTTGTCTGTCAGGATGAGCGTCTGGGACGGGACACAGACGCCCACAGGGAGCAGATGGAGAGGCTGG
>OMLP01006635.1:3097-16465 GCA_900302685.1 Spondyliosoma cantharus | reverse complement strand
GCTGGTGAGGGAGGAACTGGAGCGCTGGGAGTCCGACGATATGGTCTCGCAGGTCAGCCACCCACAGCCGGCCACTCCTGTCGGCCCCCGGCCCCGTCCGTCCTCTTCCATGTCCGCCGACGGCCTCGACACAAGCACAAACGGGGGCAGCCATGTGTGAAGACTTGGCCCAGTGAAGAATATTCCACTCTGGCAAGAAAAACTCTGTACTTAAGATTTCCCGGCAGCGGTACGAGTAAATGAAGAGGAGGGACCATTTTTGCAGAACAAAAATGAGATGTCTTATTGAAGCTATTAATGAGGTATTACAAAGGAGGTGACAGAATCAAACCCACTCCACCTTAAATAAATGCACTGAAAGTGAGTGAGGCTCTCGAGAGAGACGTCTGAAAGTATTCACTAAACTCTTTTATCAAGTATTACTTCAACAGGATGATGAATGGAAGCAAAAAACGTGTGAAAGAGGTCAAAGAATAATGAAGGATTTACATAGTACAGTATTACAGTATACAGCAGCCTTCAGCGTACTCAGTTGTACTCAGAATACACAGCGTATGATTTAAGTGTTACATGAGAAACGTGCTCCACCTGCTTTTGATCACTGTACGCACACAGCATTTATTTAGCATTTACACAAATACCAAAAAAGGAGTTTCTCTGGCTGTTCATTTTGCTGATTATTTTTTTTGTCAATTTAATACACAGTAGGTACAAAGTGTGGCACTTTTCTGTCATATTTACTCATCTTCTGTACGTCAATGAAGCTTCAAATTAGGTAGCTTATTATCATTTTATGATACATATTGTAACTTAAAACAAACTTCGATTTGGAGTGCATCTGTTCATGGGAAACCCATGCATTTATTATGTTTTTTCCCCTGTGCCTTACTTTTTTTTTTACAATCTATTTCTTTTTTGAATCTGTTATGATAAAATAAAGTGTTATTAAAATATAGGTTTGTTTTGTTTTTCTCTGGTCTGGATGATTCAATTTAAGCGACAATAAACTTTAACTTCATTTTAACATTATTACTCTACAAATTTAACATATTAAAGATGACAGATGCCAAAACAGTAGTAATTTTTCTTGGTTTGTCTCACACAGAGCACTAGATCTTCAGTCAGCTGCACTTTATTGAATGTATATATGCCCTTTAATCTTATTAGGATTGCATTTTAATTTTAATTAGTTAAATTGGAAATCATTAGGAAGTTACACACCTGTAAAATAAAGCACTGCCATGTAATCTTGGCATATTTCATCTCAACAGAATTACTATATTTTAACATCAAAATAACAAGACTAGCACCAAGGTTAGATGAAAATGTTTATAGATGGTCTCACAAAAAAAAATGTATAAATGCATGCATCGAAATCTTCTTTTGAACAATAGAAAAAGTGAACGCGTACTTACTATCTGTGGTAAAAATCTACAGCATCTACAATACAAATAATCAGTGCTGAGTTTAAACAAAAGAAAGATTCTGGAAATTGTGCAAAAGCTAACCAAGACTACCGATTTACACAAGTACTGAAAAGAGGCATAGTCTGATTATAAAATAGTACAACAATGTAAATATTCATAAATAAACACTTTGAAATATAAACCTGTGAGAAACACAGCACACATTCATCCATATCACTGTCGTCGTGTGAAAGTCTTTAAACGTTGGCTTCTTGAACAACTACAACACTGTGAAAATTAAAAAAAGCTGACATTGTCATATAAGTTCCTAAAAAACACATGGTCTTAAACTGAAGTTTGCTTTCAGGGTTGTATTTTAACTACACTGACTATCAAGGTATTTTAAAAACACAATCAAAGATATAGTTTGACATTTGGGAAAATGTGGTCATTCACCCAGATGAGAAAAATGATACTCTCATATCTGTACTTCAAAGCTGCTCTGGTCACTATTTTTCATATAAACAATAAATCAAATTAGGATCAACTAACTGTTTTGGTTTGACGTCATGCAACTTTACAGTTTTAGTTCACTGTTATTGCTCTCATACAGTCATTTTTGGGCATAGAAGGCAGCTTACATTTCTCAAAACAGCTCTAAAACCTAACTTTGCTACCTACTTAGCACTAAGGGTGACATTTATTTAACAGACTTTGTTGAATTTAAACAATTACTGGCCTGGTTCCTTGAAGAGACAAATAACGAACAACAAATCGCACTTTTAAGTGAATTTCTTGATGAAGCGGAGTTTCAGATAGGCGATGATGAGGAATATGAACGTCATAATGATCAAAGCCACATGATTCTCCCACAGTCCCCAGGTGGTGTACTCTATTCCCAGGTAGTCCAGATACTGCTCTCCTGTGCATCTGAAACAACACATGTCACAACTCGTCACCGATAGGAATCAAATATCAATATTTAAGATGATTTTTTTTGTTCATAAATGTTCTAGTGTCAGCTGGAATTATGCTTGTGATTGAAGAAAAGGCCTGGTGGTCTTGTTTTGCTGGAAATGTCATCACTTGTTTCAGGGGAACAGATCACAGAGCTATCACAGTGCATATATACAGTGTGCAGGTCTACTCACGTCAGGCCAACTGTGCTCACACTGCAGTTGGTCATTGAAGCCGACATGTTGGCGTTTCGGATCGCGGCCTCCTCACAGAACTTCAAACCCACAAACTCATTGATCTTCAAGGCCTGAACATAGACAGCATAGCCAATCAACGCTGAGCAGATCAAAGTGAATAAAGTACATCAGACTGAAGGCTGAGACTGAATGCTGATCTGTGGTGATCAATGGAGGAATGCAAACTGACTCCTCTGAGAGTCCGAAATTGTCTCAGGAACATGAGATGACAACATTTTACCTACCGACCTCGCTAACGAACTTCCTTTTATTTTGACTTACCGCAAGCCCGTAGCGAGGAATGCTGAAGTACTTCAGCCAAGCCAGCCAGTCCATGATGCTCGGCAGGTTCACCAGCAGACCGGAGAAAATCTAAAAACACAAACTGAAGCTGTAAGTTTTGTTTTCCACAGCAAACATTTTGACATCACAGCAAGAGAAGCACAGGTGTTTAACATTAATTGTGGCTGCACTGACACATCTAAAAAAAACAAAACAAAGCCTTAATTAATGTTATATGTCTCACCTGTGATTTTCTGTCTTGTATCATAATGTCTTGTATTATTTCGTGCATTGCGTTTGAAGAGGGATTGTGTTTGGATGACCAGCAAAGAGATATTATCTGTTTTTTTGCAACAGCACCCGATTATATGTTCTCTGCATTGCGTGAAAACGTTCAGCGACCATCATTATAATAGCTCGAAATGTTTCCTTTTTTGTTTTACTGAAAAGCTAAAATGTGATTCTTGTTCTAAAAAAAGGTCTGCTGTCAAAAAGGCTGATGAGCCACGAGGGGCCATGGGTCTACTGAAAAAACTCTATAACAGCACTGTAACACATTATTTGTTAAACAAATTAAATAGAATCCTGTCAAAATAATGAATACTAGTACACTAGATGTGAATAAGCAATGAGTGGTGTATATACAGTGTGCATTTGAAACACATTTATGGGCGTCTCTGTGTTTTTCTGCGTCGCTGCGTCTCTCACCATCATGAAGACGAAGGTGATGGTCATGAAGATGTTGGCGAGAGCCACGATGCTCTGGTCGGCTGAGATGGCCATGGTCATGGCTGTGGCTGTGTAGGCCACCAGAGTCACCGTCAGCGTGAAGAGGAAAAAGGCTACTGCTGTGGATTTGAGCCCTGAGTGGACGAGCACAGGCACACGCACATACATTCTGCCATTAGAGACTAAATACTGAGCTATCTGCATCTAGATTCAGTTATATATCTGTAGCTCAAAGACGGAAATTATTCCACAAATCCATTAGTTCATAGATGTGTTAGTCTTACCAATCATGAAGTAGACGATACAGCTGAAGATGACGGAGGTGATGGTGCGCAGAGTGATGTCAGACAGGATCTTGGAGAGGAAGTAGACTGACACTCTGTAGTAGCCGCTGATGTACTCGTGCCTGTCACAGAAAAAACCCAAACAGAAATCAAACTCCAGCCCTACCCACTCAGTCCAGAGTTATGGCAGCTTGTCGATTCCCGTACAACCTCCGGACAGATTACATACACAAAGAGTTGCCGCTCGATGATGAAGAGCTCAGCTGCAGACACGGTGCTGAAACACTGGTTGGTTGTGATGAAGAAGAGGGCACCCATCCTATAGGAGGAACACAAACATTTATACAGAGCGATCAATTTGTATTGTTTATTACAAATAACGCTTGGGCAGAAAATCATCGGATCCACCTGGCAGCGCTGTCCACAGTGTTTTCCTGCCGGTTTCCATCACTTGATCTCCACACACACCTACACACCTGCTCCTAATGCCTAGTATATAAGACACATATATACCTGCCCTCAAGCTCCAGTTCTCTGCCAGATTGTCTGTAGTACCTTCCTGCCCTGTGTTGTGATCTCTGCCTGCCTTGTCTGATTGCTTGCTTGTCAAAGGAATAGTCTAAGATTTTTGGGAAACTCTGGGACAATTGATATCACTCTCATGTCCGTGCGGTGAATATGAAACCACAGCCAACAGCCTGTTAGCTTAGCTTAGCTTAACTTGGATGGAAGCAGGGGGGACCAGCTAGCCTGGCTCTGGTTAACATGGAATATCTTGTTTGTTCGTGTATAGAAACAACACATTTCTTAACTCGGACTCTTGTGATCAAAAAGCTGGAAAGTGACTTCAAAATTCTGCTTAGTTTCATAAAATCCAAATACTCAATAGTATACATATACACGAACCTCAAAATTGTACTTTACCTTGAAGGAAAGGCTGTGCAAATGCCTTGAATTTCAGCAGCATCTGATGTCTTGCATCAACAGTTGACCTCAAACAGTCAACACTGTGCAGATTATGGTTCTGTATATGGTGTGGGGTCCATATATACATACAGGGACTTAAAAGGCGACTGACTGAGCACACTGTTGTCTGACTGCCATACTGCCTATGCATTGACCATGAATATAATGACATTAGGGACCTTATATTCCACTGAACCATGCACAGAAGTGAAGAGGGAGACCATTTAGATTTCTGACGCGCTTCACTGGGCTTGTGAGTACCAGGTTGTGCCCAATGAAATATGGTAAGAGGATTATCCTCGCAGGACTCGCTCTACTTTTCACACCTCTTTGTGTGAGTGGCTTAAAAACCTCAAGATTTATCAGAAAACATTTCACAATAATCAATATACCCATGTTTCACAGCAACATAGTATTCTAGATGAGCAGAAACGACCTAAATATTATATCTTTTTGTACGTTATCACAGATGTTATCAAGATTATAATAGCAAGCACAAACTTTAGAATAGAATTGTGAACACATGCTATGGGACTGCCCTAAGATACAGGAATTCTGGGTGGGAATTAGAACGTATCCAGAGACACAAAATTCCTTTCTCTCGTAGGCTATTTGTCTTAGGTGATCCTTCACAGAGTGGATTCAAACAGTGCTCATGCTGGGACGTAAACTAATCATGTGTGAATGGAAGAACTCGGAGGCTCCCTCTGTCAATCTCTGGTTTGATCAGATTGGTCACCTGGCAGCACTGGAACAAAGTAGACCTATACACGTTGAAATGGAATAATTGGGTAACCCACGTTAAGTGGTCCCATGGAGGTTTCGACTCATATACAAGTGTCTTAATCTCAATCTTATCGTGTACCGTTGTAAAAACTCTTTTTCTTTTTATTTATTTTTATTTTTTTCCTCCTTTCTTTACCTAATTTTAAGACACCCTTGTTTTTGTCTGTTTGTTTGGCTGTTCTTTGCATCCTTTTCATTGCCTCTTTAACTTTTTCTCTTTAATTCTCTTTTCTTTTCTCTTCCTGTCACTTGCGCTGCAAACACTTCCTCATGCCTCCCTTTTCCACTAGCTATGAGTTTACTTAATCTAATGCATTATTCTTATGAAGGGGCTGTTTTATACACTGTTCATGTGATGTTTGGCTTTGTAATGCACTGATAAAAATTATAATAAAACTATAAATCTAAAAAAAAAATAGAATTATGAATGTGCTGTTGATGCTACAAAGAAGTCAGAACCCAGTTGCAGCAGCAACAAAAAATATATAAATAAATACAATTTTCCTGAAACGAGGTCTAAACCAATGGGGAAAACTGAGAGACTTTATGATTAATATTAGGAAAGTTTCTCTGATGTGTCCTCTCTTAACCTTCAACAGTCTTGATTGACCTGATGTTTTTGATTATGATTTTATTACATAAAGTATGATGTACAAACAAAGACGCAGCCACAAATTTAAAATTGCTGAAGTTGTGAGTCCAAGTGAAACATTTTTAATGTTTTGTTTGTTTTTACATTTTATCTCTTTAGTCAACAGTTCAACTATATTGTCTGTAGCTTTTATTTCTCAACATAGGAGGTCTACATGCTCTTTTATACACTGCCAGTGGTACATTTATTTATTTGTCTGAAAGAGTTTAAGTACATTGAGCCATTGAAAAAAAACTCAAATCGGTTAATTGTAGAATGGTAGCTGTGTCCCTCTGTGTACATCAAATATATCAGGTGGGGCCACAGCTACGGTAGCTGCCGTTAAAAAAGAGGATTTTTGAGGACATACTGTATGCAGGGTGTGTTTCAGCAGCTCTCTCACCTGTTCTGGATGCCACTCTGATCGTCTTTCACCCCGTAGAAAATGGCTCCTACGATGAGGGCGAGGAAGATGTTGACTCCCAGCTGCACAGAGAAAAAACAGTGAAAGCCATCCAGAAAGTCCTGCAAACTTAGCAAACAATAGCATGAAACAACATTCGCAAGTTGCAAGATGAGCATGAAACGAAAGGATTCGTTTTTTTTGTCGTACTTTCTTTTACTTTGATTGTTAGGATTTGCACGAGGAACCCTATTATTAACACAAGCTCCAACACATTGGTCTCAATAATCCTCCTAAGTTTTTCTGGACTTTTGACCCTTTACTTCCTTCATGCATCGTGCCGGTGGTTGAGGAGGTGCCAGAAGCCCCACCTATACAGAAACTAAACAACTAGGGCAGTAACTCGCAATTATTTTCATGAATCTATTAATTTCACGAATGATAATTAATAAAATGTACAATTCCACAGTCCACAGCAAATTATTCCCTTCGGCTTCTTTTGTCCAACCAAAAGTCCAAAACCCAAAGACTCTCCATTTACTATCATGCATGACAAAGAAAAGCAGCGGTTCTTTACATTTAAGAAGGTGGAATCAGCAAATGTTGACATTTTAGCTTTAAAACATAACTGAAATGATTAATCAAGTTATCGTTGCAGCTGTATTAACAATATACTTATTATCTTTTTGTCTGCAATGGCAAAGGAAGGTTTAACTCCGCGGCTACTCGGAAGAAAACCATCGGTGCAGTAATTCAGAACCGCAGCTCCTCTGATTGTGAACTATCATGAATTCTTTTGGAAAAATGGAAATAAGACTTAAGCAGTGTCCTCTTTGACAAAGAAAAGTCGATGTCTCTGGGGATCAGGGGGTCAAGTGGACGGCGGCCTATCCGATAGAACAACCAGAACTGGTGGTGGGGGAAGATGACAGAAAAGAGTGAGAAAAGTGAAAGCGACACAAGTTTTAATCCTAACAATTTACAGATTATGACAGGACTAAGCGGTTCCCAGGGTGAAGGGATAAGCTAATACGGTTGAGCCTTTTTCACCTCATTCCCCGCAGCCCCTCATGTGAAAGCGGGGCAGTGGAGTGATAGGTCATGACGCCATCATGTGATGAGTCCCAACCATGGCCAAGGGGCTTTGGCCAGATATGATATCAGTTCAGATCCTTGCCCAAAGAGGCAAGAGTGGAGTCACAACAGTCACCAAAGCCGATTATGGCGCCCACGCCACCTAGAGCCCCTCTTGTAGGATTATTTTGACTTATTTAGGGCCAACTAGCTGTTAATAATTCTTAAAGTGAGGAGACTTCTGACGGCATTTTGCAGCCACGGGGTGACTAATGAGGGCATTAAGTCTTGACCCCTCCAGAGTGCTGTCTATGAATCCGGTTCATGATGATAACAGCAGTAACACTGAGTATACGTAGATCTGCAGCTTAGACTTGAGTCACAAAACGAGAACCAAGACAGTTAAACGCAGCTCTGTCATCTGCGGGAAAAAACGTTGGAAGCTGAAGTCGACAGACGGCTTTAAATTTCTCACTGTCATGTTTTGACCATTCATGATGAGTTCTCCGTTTTAAGTGAGCGTGAGTATTGAAGATGTATTTACCTGGGCCACGGACGTTTGCGGGTTCAACATGAGGTTCTGGAAGGTTCGTTTAAGCACCCAACGTAGCTGGTGGAAGAAGGAGCTGTTGTATGTGATGGTTCGGGATTTTGGACACAAGATACACTCCTTCTGCTGGACGATGCGGTCCAGCTCCGCTCTTGTGTCACTGGAGTAGCTGCTGTTCCTGTACTCCTCCACCAGACGCTCCTCGATGCTCTGCCTGGAGCTGCTGACGTCCTCGAAGTCCAAATCTAGCCACGCACAAAGGAGAATAATGATTGATTTGAGTATTGGATTACAATAGACACCAATAATCCCTTTACCATATAAATCTGTAATTTTCTTTTAGATATAAGATTTCAATAAACCTTTGAACTGTATTTTTATTGTTCTGTTTTAATCCTTCTTTATTAAATTACATTTATTTTGTACTCTTTTAGAATCTAATTTATGTATTTTTAATATTGCATATTCTATATCTTGTCTGAATGCCTTTTATGTCTCATGTATACATACTTAGTAGTACTTAGTACTTAATAGTTAATTACTTTGTTGAATTGTGCTACACAAAAACATGACCTTCTCTTGATATTAGAAAATATCAAATATGATATACTTTCTGAATTAGTAAATAAAGGCTTATGTTTACAAAACACAAAGTAAAAATTGAGCTACTCTCAAAGGCACCTCTCCGTCCAGATGACTGACTGGCTGAACCTGAGTTTTCTCTTGCGTTCCACACAATAATATCCTTCAAAAACGTCTCGACGATCACAACAATACCTTCAGCTTCCTCAAAAGAAATCCAGTCACTCATACAGTAAGATCCAGGGACATTAGACGTGATTCAAGTGGCGGGTTGAAATGAATGCCGTTACCTTCAGACCCGTGCACTTTGGTCATGGTTGTGGTGGTGAAGTCTCCGTTAATGACATCCAGAAAAAAATCAGCTGGGTTGTTGTGGGGCTCGCAGGGGTAGCCTGGAACACAGGTCACAAAGATCCATGTTTAAAATGTCCAATGTTGTATTCAGACACCGCTTTATAGGAATACATCTGCACAACCGCATACATTAATGTATAGGTGCCACCATTAAAACATCAAGAACAATATAAACATGTCTCGTGGTGATAATGAATTTCCACATAGTCACCAATGTTGGCGAAGTAGTCCAAAGCGTTTGGCGCTGGTCCGTGGTACACCATTTTACCATTAACCAGCAGAGTCAGACTGTCAAACAGTCTGTAGATCGAGTATCGTGGTTGGTGGATGGACATAATTATGGTCCTTCCGTGACCGGCCATTCTGAAAAGACACACAGTTAAAAATGTATTTATATATTAAAGAGAATATAAATAATGATGCAAAAATAAATGTGGTGCAACAAGATTTTAATCAAATTCAAGTTTTAAAGAGATTCTTTGGGTTCACAGTCAGTTTTATTGTAGTGTTTTATTATAATCTATTCATTATAAAAAAGAGGATATTCAGTGTTTTCATATGTGATTTTAATTATTCATTTATAATAATCAAACGCTGTAATAGTCTAAAAATAAGAGTTATAGAGTTTGTTTTTTTTCTTTATTACATTTTTTGGCAAATACACCAATAATAAACTCAGGTGCTGCAATTTGGCAATGGATTTAGTCCAAAGAAGCAGCATAAAATTTCATAAACTATAAGTGATACTGAATTAAATTAAGATGTTTACATTGTAGTAGGTATGAAATACAAGTTTAATCTAGATTTTTTTTTATTTATTTCAATAAAATAAATGTATTTAATATAATTTACTAACTGAGAAGAAACAGGGTTTTCAATGTTAAATAAGTTAGTGAAGTAAAGGAAAGCTGAGCACCAGGTACAGATTTAGCTCTGAAGCACAGACAAAGACTGAGCTCTGAATATAATCCATAATAATATCATCTTTAAAACCTTTTCAGTAACAGCAGGACAGAGTTGGCAGTGCTGGCATCCAGTCCTGTGGTCGGCTCATCCAGAAAGAGAACAGAGGGATCAATAATCAGCTCCATGCCGATGTTTGTCCTCTTCCTCTCTCCTCCAGAGATTCCCCGGGTCATCTGTGTGCCCACCTGTCGAACAACAAAACACAAGGACCTTCACCATCAATCCAAGCAGACCAGACCGTGACGTTAGAACAGCAAACTGTGTGTGTTTACTTCTTTACCTTGGAGTCAGCCACCTTTGTGAGACCCAGTTCTTTAATGAGGTGATTGACCCGAGCCTCCTTCTCACTCTGAGGCACCGAGCAGGGCAGCCGCAGTGCTGCAGAAAAACGCAGATTCTCCCGGACAGTCAGGGTGCCCATGACCACGTCTTCCTGAGGACGGAGACGAGAGCCTTGAGGTCAAAGGTCAGCGATGTAGAAAATCCTTTGTTTTGTAGTTTTCTCTTGTTCGGCTTTTCTGCATTTTCTGTAAATCTACATTTCTACAGACCTGTAACGCGGGGAATTGTTTGACTAATAGTGTCGCTCTGTATTTAAAGCCGCGATAATTCATATTTTTTGTATTAAAAAGAAATCAAATTGCTACTGCCCAATCCTATGTCCACACTCAAGGACGCATGGACTTTGAGGCGCGTTCCCTGAAGGTTCGCAAGTGCTTAAGGTTGTCCCACTGTCTAAACGTCAAGAGAAGGAGGCCTCTCTCGCAGACATTTTGAGCCTTTTATGCCCACTTTTTGTAAATTACATTTCTGAAGACTTTGACTGGGGGAATTACCCACAGTACGCTGTTGTGACAATAAACATGGGGTTACCAGTGGAAGCCCAAAAAAATCCAATAATCCAAATGATGGCGCTCTTAAATACAACTACCCTACAGCTGATTCTCTACTTAAATCACTCAGTTCATGCAACAACAAAAAAATGACATTTAACAAGCTTTTAAAGCATCATGAAACTCTCTCAGGAATTTGGTGACGACTTAACCAGTGAGTGAAAACAAGCCTCTTAATTATATTATTGTTACTGGACGTACAAATAAGCAGCCGTTTGCCGTATCAGCTTACTAAAAGGTAATAAATGTGACATTACTGTGTTTCCATGCGGTTTTAAGTAATCAATACAACACACCTGAACTACGTAGCCAGAGAGGCACTTGAAGTTCGGAGGCTGTGGCGCTCTGTCTATGAGGACTTCTCCTGAGAGACCCGAGGGATCCTTTCTGGCAGCCAAAATATCCAAGAACCTTTCAACGACAACAACAACACTTAAATATATCTACAACAAATACAGGAGATAATTTTTGGGTATCAAGTTAGTGATACTCACGAAGATTTTCCACTTCCAGTTGGTCCGAGAATAGCGTTGAGACCGGGTCTCATAATCCCACTGCAAGACAACAACACAGAGCTTTCTGTAACCAGTTCAACGTAGATAAATTCATTTAAAGGCAAAAATGTGGATTACTGTGACTCTTGGACATGTGATTTAACTTAGTAGCACTTATATCATTAACATTATGACACTTAATTCAGTTTTTCTCCCCATAATCCCAAATAAAATTATGATCATGAAAGGATTTTGCAGCTCATACGCTCATATTTCTTAAAAGCTGCACATACACACAGAAATAATCTATACTGGGATGTGAAAAAAAAAAAAATCAAAGGCCAATCCTCTGACTTCAGAGAGAACAGTTACACAAAAGCACTAGAAAGAGTCAGCGATAAAAAAAACGGAATTAAAAGATTGAATAAAAAGCCTGGCAGTGGATCACGTGACGGTGTTTAATTCGTTTCCCTGGCAGACTTCTCTTTAGTGCATCAGAGAGATTATATGCAAGAAACCATGCTTAATATCATATAATTAAAAAGCCCAAAAACTTGTGTGAAATGATTCATTCTTCCATGGGAAACGTCAGCTGTGTTTAATACCATCAGAAGGAAACCAATGTAAGGGTCCATTCACTATTGTCCTGATCTGGATAAGGATACAATGAGCCACATTGAATTGACGTGAGGAAAGACCGTAATAATTTACTGTAGCACGGTCTCCCAAATTAAGGGACTCAGAAGAAGCACTGGTAAGCATATTTTATTGAACCCAAAACAATAGGTTACGCAACGTGTTTCCGAGAGTCAACGAACCCAAAACCGTCTGATTCATGATATTCTTTGTCTTATGCTCAGAAAAAGCTTGTAAATGAATCTGACGCAGCTTTGAATGTGTTTAATTAAGATAGAACAAATAAGCACTAATCTTAAAAAAACAACTCTGGATTGGATTTTCTCCTGAACACTGTGAGTAAATGACAAAACAGCAACTGACCAATAAAACTATGGATCTCTGTGTATATTTTAGTGAGCAGTAATAGTGAGAAAACAAGAGAAGCAAGATAAAGAAGATGTGCAATGTGTTTTACGACTGACTTGAGGTCGACCAGTATTTCCCTGGGACTGGTTTTCCTTTTGCAGAGGAAGCCGCTCTTCAGCTGCACTTTGTACTGGATGTTGTGGAAGCTCACGGTGGAGCCGCACGGCTGCTTGTTCTGGTCCACGGCCACGATGACCTTTGACCTGGCCGTCCCGTTGGTGCCGATGTCTTCTATCATCGCGATGTTGACGTGATTGGCTCTCTCCATCGTTCTCTGCGAGGAAACACCCTGTCAGATGAATGTCTCTTACTGATTGTCCACAGTCTGCATCCACTATAGTCGTTAAATGTTAAAAAATACCTTTATGACATAAACGCCAATGCTACAGGAAAAAGAGCAGAGGCAATATGCCTCAGAGCAAATGCCAAAAGATGAGATGCGTCAGAATGATAAAATGTCAAGTGTTGGACAGTCGGCAAATAAAATGCACACATGTGAATAAATGTTTCCTTGTGGAGAGCGAGATTAAAATACTTCTATCCACCTCTGGTAACACTTAGGGTTAAATCTAGTTATTCTACTCAATACACAGATCAGTCACTGTTTGTTATGGTAATATTTAAGGATGCTCTGAATTGAAATCTAAATGGAATAACCAGCAACTTAATTAAATAAATAATATTCAACAACCACGTCCAAATGTCATCATTCAAATCAGAAAAAGACTTTC
>OMLP01006633.1:1590-15976 GCA_900302685.1 Spondyliosoma cantharus | reverse complement strand
GGTAACCTGCAGACTGTGACCAGTGATCGCAACAGCTCTTTTTTATGTTTTAGATCAGCTCTTTTCCAGCTTTTTCGATTATTATTATTATTTTTATCTATATTATTAAGTGTTAAAATAAAATATTTCATGATCAAATAAGTTACTTTTGATTTTAAGAATGTTCTCTATTAAAATCTTGTGTAAATATATGCAATAATTACGGTTTGCTATGTGCGATGATATAAATATTGATAAATGTATAATTAAACTTGTTAAAATGTACATTTTGGTGTTATTTCATTTTTAAAACAAATATCATGACACAATGAATGCATTCATCGCTCAATTGGGTATTTAACCGCAAACAAAGTTAGAGACAAGAGAGACAATGAAAGCAGCAAACCGGGTGAAATGATGTGCGATCAATATGACCGCTTATGGCCAAAATGAGTAAAACATCATAAAACATCAAACATCATCATATCCATGTCCTGCATTTAATAGCAGTGGCAAGTCATCACTGGCTGTGCTCTTGTTTTGAAAACATGTAAACCATGTCCTTCCGGTTCAAAGAACGGACCAGTTCAATCAGCGACGATTCCTGTCGCCCGAGGGTACCTACCTTTTCCGTTTTGGTTAATGTGTTGTGTTTTCTGTTTTGCCGTTGTGTTTTCTGATTTGCCGTTGTGTTTTCTGATTTGCCGTTGTGTTTTGCACTTCAGGGCCGCAACAGAGTTGCAACAAATGTATAACAAGCTCTAAATGAAATTTGATGAATCTATTCCACAATAACTACATATGTACATGTTCTAGACATTGTAATAACAACAAAAAATATATAAAAGACATTTTACCTACTTGAATCTGATGAATGCAGTCCAATGAAGCAAAGAGATGTTGTTTGAAGGAAACCTTGAGAGGTCGTGTGAGTTCAAGGCAGGACTTATAAACAAATGTACTATTCAATAGCATCCTGAGACTGAACAATAGGACCCAATGACTATGTAAATGTGGTAAAAAATAAGATAAAATATAACAGATTGTTTGATATTGGAAGCGTTTGGTTTGCAGGTAAACAGTCTCTGTGGAGAGCAAAACAGGCTGATTGCACATGGCGAAAAGCAATCTTGGATCCAGCTATCATCTGACGAGTAATTAGCTTTTTTGTTTTTTTTAGATCTGTTTATAAATATGGACCAAAATGACATGACTTGGCCTACTTATCCATTATATGTATATCCTCTGATGACACTGGAAGCCCCAGAACATTAGCTGTCACCCCCAGAGGATAATTGGTTGTGGAACAATAGCAGATGGGTTTTGAGATTGAGGGGTCACAAACCAAAAAGGTTGAAAATGATGTCTTAAACAATGAGCAGTTCCAGCTCTTCCATCCAGCCTGATAATCAGCACAGAGCCCATCGATCAGCCATGTCATTTACGAGACAAAGCTTTGAAAGTCTCATCAGGGATTGCACATTGTTCATTATATAAAAATGTTATTGCCCTGCACGTCACGGTGAAACACCTGCTGGAGTCAGTCATAGAACGAAATATATTCGGAAAGTGTCTGAAATAAACTCACAGGAGCAGCAGACAATGGGAGCGCTTGGAGAGAATTTGGGCTCCCTGTAAAGATAATAATTGGGTTCCTGTTATTGGTTTCCTCCAACTGAATCAGGCACACCATAGTGTGCTGCCTACACACCATAGGAATGGGAAGACTTGTCAGTGGCTGCCAAGTCTTCTTCCAGGATCGCTGTGTCTCAGCAGTTTTTAATTAAAACGCTGCATTTGTGCCACCTATCCCAGCTGCCTGGGAGAGAAAATACAGGAGAATAAATTACTGCATCCATCCCTGCTGGCTAAGCTCTACCATTTCACAGCATTTCATTAGGACTGATAAGCCACTTTTGAAACATCTGGGGGCTTGTTTACTATTATTGACTAAAAACCTTGATGAGATGCTAATTCAAAGAGAGGACAATGGATGCAAACAGTTCTAAATATAGCGGAGCTATTATTTGAACTGCTAGAAGAGGTTGGTTAAAATGGAAATTTACCTCCTCAGACTGATCATTCACCCAAATCAACCTTTTCTTGTTCTGTGACATGCACAACACAATCTCCATGATTCCTCCATCCAGTGCCGGCCCCTGAGTAATTTGGTGCCCTAGGCAAGATGTTAGCCGGCGCCCCTTTGCATCGCAGTCAATTTCACAATCAATTTTCATACACTCACACATAAACCGCATATATGTATTCAAGATTTTATTTCTTTTAAGTCAAAAATATCACACCAAATGAAAACTGAAGAAAGAAACAAGTGATAAAATACAATATAAATAAGGCATTGTGCAAACATATTATCTCTCAGCCTCAGCAAGTGCCATCTCTCACTTATCTATTGTCAGCCGCTTTGCAAAACGACCTCCAACTCCTTCCATGTTGCCATGTGGGAATTGTGCTCCTGGCTATCCTCATGAACCTTCAGCAAGTGGCTTGCATTTCTCCAGTCCTTCCTTATTGAGTCTGTATTCTTTTGGAGAAAACATTTAGTTTTTGGGAAATGTGTAACTGCTTTTTTATTTGAACTGGTCCTCTGTGAACTCTCATCTCACTTTGTCAGTTAGAAGAGATGTCCAGTCAGCCTTTAGTCCTGATTCTGTGTCACTCTGCTGTGCTGAGGTAGAGGGACAGGAGCACCTGATGCTGTGTCACTGGGGTGGTGGTGAAATATTGTAAAAGTGCATCTGAAGAGAGAAGCGAAGTATATGAGACCACTGCATGTTACATTTTAATAGAAAAAAAAGATGCTTGATGTGTGCTATACATGAGACTGATATAGACTAATAATGAAAGTGTGAGATTCATTCAACTTTATTGTCATTGCAATGCAATTCAGTCTAACCAGAGTGCAGTGTATATATTTAGCCTATGAATGATATGGGAAAGCTAAGGTGTGGAGTATTAACAGTAATACACTTCAACTGCACTTTAACACTGATGTAAACTTTAACAAACATAAACGGTGACACAATAAACCAAATGCTTACAACTACCCTATAACTAAAACTAATGTAAAACTAACAGCATTTTAACTGACATACAAGCAGGAAAGACACCTGTAAAATAACACCTGACCCTTTTGAAGAGGGATTTTCATTTGTTAATTTTTTCAGCGCATCGCAGACTCGCAGTTTATGTTCATAGCCCTTTTGTGTCTTCTGTGGAGTGATTTTCATTTGGTTAATATTTTCACAGCTTAGTCTGTTAGTGTAGTTTTGTTTCATTGCCTTGTGCCATCCTCGTTGAGTGAATTTCTGTTGTACCTTTTTTAGCCAAGTCCTATAGTGTAGTTTATTGCAGCCTTTTAGCCCTCTTAGTGAGTGATTTTGTTTTCTCCGGTTTTGTGAGGTTCCCACCGTTGGTGTGGCTTTATTTCCTGAGTTTTGTTTCTTTATCTAGTTAGGAGATTGCCAGGTTTATAGTTTCTCAGCCTGTTGGTTTCTCACTTTATCCTCAAGCTACTGAATTTTCAGAATAAAAACCTGTGAAATTCTACTTTGCTCTGCATCTGAGTCCTCTCTTTAGCCCAGGCCTGACAGATGCACTGTGAGGCTTTAAAGTCCGGTCCATTTATTTATGCAGCCCAATGTCACAGATCAGAGGGCTTTTACAATCTATAACATATACAACCCTCTATACTTGACTCAGATTTGGAAAAACTTCCCTATAAAACCATAAACAGGTAGAAACAGAAATTGTAGAAGCATCATGTGAAGCAACAGAGGAGGAATCCCTCTCCTTGTGTACAGTGTTATAATATCAATGCACAGTTTTGAACAACAAACAACCATGTATCGTATTTTTATTTCCACTATTGACAGACTTTTAAATTATTTTCAAACACACTAGTTATTTTTCTGCAAAAAGAATTTAGTCCGCAAAAACGTCAAGCCCTGGCTCCTCTCTCACCTTCACAAAGCTGGCCAATCACAGTCTGAAGTGGGTGTGAATATCTGATAATCCTAGTGCTGGATGAGGGCTTTAGGAGCTGTGGGACCATCTGATTGCTACCTTTGGCTGTATACTGGCATTAACTTCTGCAGGGTCAGGATGCTCCATGAGGGGCTGCAAGGAAATTCTGAGGGGTCTTGAACTTATTAACAGAAGCTGAAAGTAAAAGATATGCATTTCTGTTGCACATTTTATGTCCTTTTCTTGTCAATTACCACATTACTGACAAAGTATGCTTAAACGCTTCCATTTCTCTCTACTTGACACCATTGTAAATGAGAGCCAGCCCTCAATGATTTTCAAGTTTAAATAAATGAATAAAACCAACTGAACTCTGTCAGACATTTTGAAATTTTCAATCATGGGAACTTTTCCTTATGAATGCAGGAAGTAAAGGTTAAGTGCAGCATCAGCAACATCATGGTAACCATGATGCCATGGTTATAGGGGCAATACATTGTAATTGAGCACAAACTGTCACAAACTATGAAGGGTGTATAACATTAATGCTGCAGTTTGTGGCCAGCTAGTGTCATATTGAGTCAAAACAAAGAGATAGCATCTCATTAAAGAACCATGATCTATTCATATTAAGCACAGCACATCAGTGTTTAATTGGCTGATGGTGGAATTTCGCAGATCAGAGTCAAACAAAATAAACTCCAGTCCAACACAGTCGGCTAGAGGAGGAATCAAAACAGGAAATCCCTGCGTCAATGTATCAGTCATACAGGTCGCAGGTGAAGTGAATGGTAGATGAAGAGAACACTTCTCTGGCTGATGTATAATGAGAGTGGACCACAAATACATCAGTACAAGAGGGTGCAAATGCTGTTTGAGGAATAAGGCAGCACTTTGTGAAATCATGTTACCCTGACAGAAGCATTTGGCCAGTAAAGTGCAGTGCGGACCAACACAGGGGCTTCACAATCTGTACAGTTTACTATTCTTAATTCACACCAGTTTCAGATAAGGACAAAGTCCACCCCAACAGACGGTCACAGACTGATATTGAACAGATGTTGTGTGGGGGAAAGACCAACATTGTAAAATTGCAGTATGGACAAGTAGGATGAAAACATCAGACATTGGAAACTTGGCTAAATCATTACTTCAGTGTGCTTACATGCTCTCACTGAACAGGCTAAAATACTAAAGTTTTGCAGGCATAATGTTTACCATACTCAGTATTTCAGTATAGCATGGTAGTACATTATGCTAACATTTGCTAATTGGCTCTATATTTGATATGATGATGGCACTAGATGAACAGTCATGGAATTGCGATTCATCCTGAGGGGGACTAGATATTTGGACCAAGTTGAAAGGCAAATTTATTATGTAATTTATTTCAGCCACTGGACTGACCGTGCCATGCCTAATGCCTCATCGCTAACAGCTGCTAAGAGGGCTTTCAAGTATGAAAAGATGAAAGACGAAGGCCAATATTCACAATGGAGAGAGCTATAGTAGTGTATATACAGCACAGTGACCTCTGCAGGATTTGAAGATTGTTTGGAAGCTAAACAATTTGGCTGACGAGAGTATGAAACTGTCCTCTATGATCCTGCTGAAGAGTTTAACAAGGTACTAAGATAAATAAAAATAATATTGTGATTATTTCTCTTTAGATCAACAATCATAGCATGATATAGCATCTTAGTTAGCTGCTTTGGAGGATTATATGTTGCTATTTATTCTGCGTCCAAAACTATGGGATTAAAAAGTCAACAAAATCTCATCACAATGGCTTTCTCTCTCATAATCAAGGTTTTTTTTTTTTATCCCAAAATGTTACGTTTTTTTCTGGTGGACACAGGCTTCTATAACTCGAAAGACAATACGGAGTCTTATCATATTCCAGTATTGTGACAATGCTACTGTAAAATAATTGGTATCTTGCAAAGCTAAGACAGGAGCTCTACTAGAATGAAAGGACACAAACTGTTGCAAAGAAATCATTGAAAAATAAAGTATTCTTAAATAAGATTTATTCAAAAAATATCAAAAAGAAAATGATTCAACATGATGTATCTCATTCTGTGTCTCTTATTCACATTCACGTTCGCACATGCATACGAGTCACTGAATGTCATGGAAAGAGAATGGTGACTGGGTCAGAGGCTATGTAAGGCATGCACATCTTTCTAATTTCCCCTTTATACTTGGATTCTGGCACTAGTTGACCTGTTGACCTGTGGCAAACCAAACTGTGGAAAGATAACTCTCTCTCGGAGAGCCGATCCCAGCTGACATTCGGCGACCGCAGCTTCGTCACGGACAATTTAGAGAAACCGATTAACCTGCAGTTTGTTCATTCTTTAATTAAATCATCCATCTCTTTTAAACCATTGAAAGCTTCATCAGTACAGAAATAAGTGTAACTTTATACATTTATCGGTAGACAGTTCACACCATATTATAAGATTTGTTAGTGAGGAAGGCACTCGACGATTTCTCAGTGTAAAATGATTATTTGTTGGACAGAATGTCTCTAATATCACGGGACAGGTGTGGAGTGTGTGTACAATTAGTGTAGTGGCTTAAAAACATTGTTACTTTGGTTTCAGGGCAAATTGTTCAAATTTCAAAATGTTTTTTCGACTGGGCCGAATTCCAGAAGATGATAAAAATGTTTTCTATTTGTGCACCATGGAGACGATGGAACTGTCAGCTCCGACGTCAGGACGCACAGGTGTAATGGTTCTTCTGTGTGCTTGACATAGTTTGATTTGACTGTTGAAGCTTTAGTTATTGTATCAGGAAACAATCAGACTTTCTAGTTTCAGAGTTTATCAAGTTAAATGAGCTTATCATCAGCTATTCCTCAAACGCACCAACAGATCAGTGTCATTAAGAAGATGAGTAAAGGAGATGGAGTGAGCGATGTCTGACTGTACCGATAACAGTACTGTTTGTCCAGAATATTAACGGTAGCCTGGTACCGACCCAATTAGGAGCCAGTACCAAAAAGTACCAGTCCTCGGTATACATCCCTACACAGGACACATCATCAGTAATGTATCCTTGCATCACTGGGTGTTTCAGCATTTCACACTATAAACCCTCCACAAGGGCAGCCCGCTGCAAGATGATCAGTCCTCAGTGTGTATCCTTTGTCAAAAAGCTTCACCCTGACATATTTGGGGCCCAGCATGGGTCTTTCTGCTTGAGCCAAATCCACCAGCTGATTTTTTCAGCTTCTTCTGAGACTGATCTGATGGTATTCCGCAGAGCCTGACCGTGGATTTCTAGTTCTTTTAGCAGTCTGATGGTAGAGGATGCAACAAATCCTCTGCATCCCACTTCAACTGGATAGACTTTTGTGTTCCAGCCACGCTGCATTGCTTCTGATGCAAGCTCTGAATAGCACAACTTCTTACGCTCATAGGCCTCCTCCACAGAGTTCTCCCATGGAACTATGAGCTCTATGATGTATGCAGATTTCAGTGGCGTGGACCAGACACCAAGTCTGGCCTGAGGTTGGTGGAGGCAATCTCAGGTGGAAAAATGAGTTGTCGGCCGATGTCCGCCAGCATCTTCCAGTCACAGGCCCTGCATAGGTGTCCTTCCTCTGATTGGGTGGAATGATGTCTAGGTGTTTTCTGTCCTTCTCGGACAAAGGTTGACCTTAGGGTTGTTTGTTGCTTGTTCTCTGAGGCAAGGAGTTGGCCGCACACCGCTTGTTCTTAAGAGCTGATGCCAGGCTTTTTAGTACCTGATTATGCCGCCAGGTGTATATCCCTTGTGTGAGGCTGGTCTTGCAGTCTGTCATGATGTGTTCCAGGGTAGCTGGATTTGGGCAGAGGGCACAGGTTGGATCCTCACCGTACCAATGATGGAGGTTCTTTGGTGATGGAAGCACATCATATGTCGCTCTGATGATGAAGCTGATCTTGCTTGCTTCCATTGCCCATAGCTCTTTCCAGCTGATCTTCCTCCTCTCCACACCTTGCCACTGCATCCATTGCCCCTGTTTGGCAAGAGAGCACTTCTTGCGGCCTCTTCCTGTCGGCGCACCTCCTCAACCACCAGTGTCCTCCGCTCTGATGTTGTGGCCTTTCGCCAAGTTGGTTTACTTGCAATAAGGCCAAAGCCTCCTCTTCCCTGCTGGACTTGCACCACGATGTCTTTGTGCCTCAGAGCTGATGTAGCTTGCTGTACTGCGTCAGATGGTGTCCACTTCCGGCCAGTTATTAGGGTCGGCACGGCAGCACTGATGGTCTTATCTCCGGAGTCCCTCAGTGTCATCTGGAGTCTTAGATCACTTGTATTCCTCTGTTAGACTAGTGAGAGGTAGTTCCAGCACCCCTTTGCCGTAGAGGCCGATGTTAGTTAGACACTGTGAGACACCAAGCCATTTCTTCGCATATGAAGTGATGGTTCGCTCCATCTTCTCCACAGTTGTTATTGGGGCTTCATAAACTGTCAGTGGCCACATTGTCCGAGGGAGTAGTCCAAACTGTAGGCACCAGAGCTTCAGTTTCCCCGGCAGTAGGGTCTGATTTATGTTCTCCAGGCCATTGACAATCTCTTGCCTTAGTTGTTTTTTGTCCTTGAGGCTTGCATTGTACCATCTGCCCAGACTTTTAACAGGCTGTTCAGACACTGTTGGTATGAGTTTGTCACCAATGTGTAACATTGTGTCTTTAAGCACCTGCTTAACTATGGAGATGCTTCGAGATTTGCTTGGTTTGATTTTCATTCGGGCCCACTAGATGTTCTCATGCAGCTTTCCAAGTAGCCGCTTGGTGCATGCTGCAGTAGTGGTCAGTGTTGTCATGTCATCCATGTATGCCCTGATAGAGACGGAGCCCAGCCCTTGTTCTTTCACTGCCCACCACCCATTTTGAGGCCCTGATGATGACTTCCATGGCCATTGTGAAAGCCAAGGGTGAGACTGTGCAGCCTGCCATGATGACTGAAGTCAGCTGTTGTAAAGCACAGCTGCAGGTCTAGGAAGTAGTTCTTGACCAGTGCGGTGATGAGCTCTGGTACATGGAAAAAGGCAAATGATTCCCACAGGAGTTCATGGGGACTTGAACCAAAGGCATTGGCCAGGTCGAGGAAGATCACATGTAGGTCTTTCTTGTCCTTCTTCGCTGCTTGGATCTGGTACCAGATCATGCTTGTATGCTCCAAGCAGCCCAAAAATCCTGGAATTCCTGCATTCTGTACAGATGTATCAATATACTTATTTCTTACCAAATAGGTGGACAGCCTTTGTGACACAATGCTGAAAAAGATTTTTCCCTCGACGTTGATGTAGGAACATGTCCCGTTTTCATGCATCTTCATATCAGCGGTCTGCTGTGGCCACGTTCAACTCTCACCTACTTTGCCATTCCATAAACAGCCACAAATGTAGCCCATCATCTCCTTCCCCCCCCTTTTTGATGATAACTCTCTTCCCTAGGTCAAACGGACACTCAACACTCAAGATCCAGCATCTGGAGCTGGTCAACGAGCCTGCTTTCAATGCAGTTAAAATGTTTTTCTTTTGATTGTACAAAGGACGGTCATCCTGACTGTGGCTCACCCTTTTGTTCTGGCAGACTCATCCTGGTTAAGTAAACAATTACCTCATCCAACATCTGGCATTCGCTCTTGTCTTGTCAAGGTGTGATATATAACGTGTTCTGTCTTCAAGCCATTTACATTCCAAAGCACAGCAGAAGTACTCTTTCTGATTTCAAGTTATATCCTGGATAAGCATTATAAGTATAATTTGATCACTTCCCAGTTGACAGATTCACATCCAGCACAAGAAGGTCACAAAAATGATGTTTTCCCCATTTCTTTCACCAAAATATTAAGGTAATTGTTGATGCTGTGTTAATATGACTAAATGTCTGGTGGAACAACAGTGCCATCTTGTGACAAGTTCTGGGATAGCTGGTCACGTTCTACAACTGATTTTGTTTTGTCTTTTAATGTTTTTAACCCAATATAGCAAATTCCTCAGACGTATATTTTATATTCTTGGGTCAAGTATTAGGCTAGCACCATGCCAAATGTGTAACAAATCATCAGTGTTACTCTATACGTGTTTGTAATGTCTTAACCAATTATTTCTTCCCCCGTGCCTTCTTCAAGTAACTTCATTTGATGTCACGTAAATAATGAAAATGATATGTCATAAGGTCATGGTGGATTCTGTGAACGGCGAATCAATGATTTCGAAATTTTGATAAGACGGTAAACAGAATTAAATAGTCATCTCGCTCTGATGCCGCCAGAGAAAGTGCCGTTTTCAGTCCGCCTCCAGGACCGCCTTCAGATTACAATACAAAAGGAGTTGACTAAAGATCTCCGCTCTCGTCTCTACTCTCTCTTGTAACTTTTTCTTTTAAGAATTTCCCTTTGATATTTACTCTCGTTTCTACTTTTAATTTCCGTACTTTACTTCATTTTTGAATTTTTTGAAGAATTTTTCTAAGCGCCTTTACTTTGAAAAGCTCCAGCAAAATCGAAACTTATCGCTTCGCTTCGCTTTCCTCTAGTTGTTCTGCAAAGGAGCTGAACTGTTCACGATCAGAGCTGAAGATTAACCACTCTAAGACGCTTTAATCAGACATTGATCATCAACAAAACAGACGTTGCAGTAGCTGACTGCCCAAGAAAACGTAATGAGTTCCAGCCGAACAAGGACATTATCGCCAGGCGACGCCTCTCTGTCTCCAGCGCACTCTGTTTATTAAAGCTTTCTCCAAAAACACAAACCCTCTACTTCAATACGCAACAGTTGCTTTCAACAACTAGCAACATGACTAAAACATAAGCAAGCCAAACATTTAAATGGGTGAAGTTGTGTGTGGTGTGTCCATCTTTGTAGTCCCCTGTAAAGACTACAAAGATGGCTGAACGTGGCTTGGGAAGTCACGTTCGCCAGACTACAAATTAGTGGGTGTGACTTAAGAAATCTCGTTGGAGAGACTACAAGAAGTCACGCGAGAACATGAATCCCGAGGTGATGATTCAGATTCAACTGAATCATATACCTGGAATTCAAATATGGCGGCAGTGAATATATCGACCAAAGGTGGTCACTACACGTGCGCACAAAGTTTGAAGAAAGACAGCGGTTACGTCGTCTTTGGTTTCGTATGCAGACAGGAAGTGCCTCTGAAGTCAATAAAGGGAATATCACTAGACACACCTTTCTTATGTTGTAGCGGGGTTATTAACTATAAGTTTCCAACAGATCGCTCATAAGATTATGTGTATCTAGGTGTGTGTGTGTGTGTGTGGGTGTGGGTGTGTGTGTGGGTGTGTGAGTTGGTAAAAGGAAAGAAGCTGAGCGAGCACTTAGCAGACAACAAAGAATCTCCCTCAAACAGTGGCCAGCAAGCGAATCGAGGTTTGTTTATCGTCCGCTGATTGAACCTGAATACGACGTAATGTGATTACGTGATTGTGATCACACACGGCGGCAAGACTACACAAGCTATCCACTGAGGGGATTAGCCTGAATGAGCTGCTAGCGAGCATAATAACACAGTTAGACAGTACATTAAACCATAAATAGGACTCGATGGTCCTTTCACAACAAAAAGTAAGCACAACAAAAAACACGCTATATACTATATGTTTCTGCCCAAACAAAAGCCTCTTACTTGGGTCACTCGTTGCGACTAGCGTGTCCCATCTGACTCGAAACTCCAACTCGTTTTGGAGCAAGCACAGGGTCAGCTTAAGCATCCTAAAAGCTGACGAAGGCAGGCAGTTATCACGCGGCATTGATGACCTGATGGAAGGACCGGACCTCGGGGGTTCCGTCTCCTTCTGAAGATAATATCTTCCTTCTGCAGGCAGTGAGGAACGACTGGGTTGTGCAGTATTCCTCTATGGATCCAAAAAAATAATGATGGATATTCGAAAAAAAATTAAAATAAAACAAAAACAGTCTCTGTCTCGTCCAGCGAAGAGGGAACTGAAGCTTAGCTCTAGCAAAGTGAAAAAAGGTAAAAAGGTTTCTCAAGGTACGCCCTTATGGTAGCTGTTGCATGAAACCGGAGTCTCTTCACAACATAACGCTCCCTGGGAATTGCGACGTGATTTGGGGTCTGCTGACCTTTAAACTGGGAGTGACATCATTGTGGTCCTGCCGGAGCTTCCTGGTCCGCAGCCAACAGGGACCAGGTGAAAGTTTTGGGGGCAGGTCATGCATTGAGTGACAGTTTTTCCACACCTTTTGGGCCTTGGTTCTGTTCCTTTGTTCTTAACTCAAGTCCTGGTAGTTAGGCTTTTGATTTCCCCTACAGGACTTCTCTTTGTTTGAGCCATGTGGCAAGAGGCCCACAATAAAAATATGTATTTTTTCTTTTAGTAAATAAACAAGCTGTTCTCGGAGGAAAATAAGGTCCCCAGAACACTGTTTGAAGCTAGAAAGGTGGCAGAGTCCGCCACATAAAAACACTGTGAAACAGTATGAATTCTGATGAAGGTTCTCAGTCATCCAGGTCACGGTAATTCTAAGTGCTATATCGTAGGCAACTGGACTTCAGTTCCAAGAACGGACTCTTGGATTGGGAGGTTAAACGTCTTTGAGAAACTGACTTTTGCCTATGATACAGCACTTGGAAGTACAAAACTGTGTTGTCCTTTGAGATCAGTTTGTTAATTCAGTTTGTTTATGCAGAAAAAAAAACAGTCAATGAAGATCTTTCTCTACTGATTCAAATTTCTTCCCTAAAACTACAGAGCGCTCCTTTAAATTAAGGACTAATTTAACGTTTTGGGGGTTGTGTTTCAATACCACTCTCAAATCTGTCTGTTAAAGGCCACATTGGACCCTATTTTCTCATGTGTTTGTGTCTAAGTGACATTTTCGATAACAGTTTTTGAAATTGAAATACAGGCAGCATTTACTCCCTGCAGTGTCAAAACACATTTTTTTTGCTATTGACAGGCCCTTGTTGTTATTTGAGGTGACTAACATCCTAACATCTCTTTCACACTGGACCAAAAACCCTCTAAACAGCTACTAACATCTGTGCTTCATCTTTAATGAGAAAGAGTCCAACCAGCATTTACCCCTGCATCAGTTGTCCAAGGTGTTTTTAATGGCTCTGGCTCTGATCAGCTGTGATTGGACAGTGACACCCTGGTGGACAGGCTAGCTTTTGTCCCTTTGAGGCAGTCTCTGTTCAAGAAGAACTCAAACTCGATCTGTCACTGCTGAGTTTGAAAGATAAGCTGTTTTTACACAGAGAAGGCGGCACATTTGCTCCAATGTAAGGCCGGCAAATCGCCGCCTTCTCTTTGTAAACACGAGGTGTAATATTCCTCCTTTTCCAAAAGCCGCCACTTGGCCTCCTCTGGGGTAGAAGTAAACATGTGACATGATGTAAAAAACGAAGTTAGGCAGTGAACAATGACAACGAGTTTGTCTTCAAAATAAGAGCTTTACATTGCACCCCATTGGAGTTTGGGACTGGGTTCTTAGCGGGGGGCTTTTAATTTGAAAGTAGCGACCATTCGTAGTTTTCCGGCTGCTTTCACAGTTAGCTAACAGCTAGCGGACTCAGCCAAACAGCTCCACTAGCTGCCAGCTACAGAGATCCAGGAGACTCTAGCATCTCCTGGATCTCAGCCGCTTTCCAGTTGCTCATGTTGACGTCTGCGGATGAAGTGATGGACTGACTGCTGCGACAGTTTCCTGGTTTTAAAACTCCCCGGTCGTGGCCCGTACAACAGTGCACATCATCGACACCTCTGCCCATCTCACGCAGAGGCCGGCACATTTACGCCTCGTGTTTACATAGAAATGGAGGCGGAAATAAGTGTACCCTCCGAGGAGGCATATTGGTGGCCCAAAACAGGCCGCCAATATGCCGCCCTCTGTGTAAAGGAAACTCTAACATTTTCACTGGGCTTCAGTCAGTACTGATCATTGCCAGCTGTCTCTGTAAGATCAGTATGTGCATTTCAAGAGAGGTGGGAAAGAAGCAGGATGTCTGAATCCTAAACTACATTCAGCATAAAGTGTAATACAAGAAAAATACAACAGAAAGGCAAACTCATCTCCTGGAACTGTGAAATATAGATGCTGATTTTTGTGTAAAAATGGTAAACAGGGTCATTTGTCAGTCCACGAGTCAGTTCCTCCATGAGAGCTAGTCCTCTGACATCTATCACTGCATAGCATGGCCTTGTCTTTTTTTCTGCAGGGAGTCAGTGCCACACAGGAGCTGTGTTCCCCTCTTGTTCTTTCTCAGGCTCCTCACCTTCTCTGTCAGGTTAGAGAGATCTTGCATTGACCTCCCCTTTTCCTCAGGAACCTGACAATAATGTACTGTGTGTGTGTGTGTGTGTGTGTGTGTGTGTGTGTGTGTGTGTGTGTGTGTGTGTGTGTGTGTGTGTGTGTGTGTGTGCGTGTGTG